>VDFB02235064.1:0-130037 GCA_007258455.2 Sequoia sempervirens | reverse complement strand
GGGAGGCAGTTAATCCATGTCACGAACCCAAGCACTGCACTACACAGCACAAGGAGACCAAGGGAACACACCTTGCAATAGGTGGTTTGATACCTAATGAGGAAATTATGCTTAACTCACAATTTTTTGATGATAGCATGCTATTTCTTCAAAACTTTGAAGAGGAGATTCATAATGTGATGGGGGTAAGTTTAAACTTTATTGTGTTGTTTCTGGTTCTAAATTGGCTCATCACAAAACTAAATTTCTTATGGTGAATATTGACCACGTCTCAGATTGGATACCAAAAGAATGAAAGAAAATTAAACATGGAGAAATTTCTCGCTACTTGGGCATTCCCTTTGGGATAGGTGTTATTCTCTCTGATATGTGGAAATGGTTTCTTAACAAGTTGAAAAATAAGCTTTGCTTTTGGGGGAATTAATTTTTGTCCCTAGGTGGGAAGATTCAAGGTGTGAACCACATTTTTAGCTTCACATGTGTATTACTCCTCTTGTTGGATGCCTTCAAAAAAGGGCTATGAAGATCTAATAAAAATCATTAGATAGTTTCTTTGGTCTAATTAGAATGGTGATGTTGGTTTTAAATCAACTTCTTGGGTTGTGTTGCATCCAGCCTAAATCAAGAGGTGGGTTGGGTCTATTAGATCCCAAAACCCAAGCAGTTTAGTTGGTTGTTAAATGGATAGTTAGAGTGGTTGTTGGAGATGAACCTTGGAAGATTTTGGTTCATTACCAAATTATAGAGGATGTTGTTAAAAGGAAATGGCAATTAGTTAGATGGATTGATAAAATTTTGCTTGCTCCATGTTTTCAACTCAAAGCTTCATTCCCCTTGATGTCTATATGGAAGACTTGATAGCTTGTTTGTAAATTTTTAAATTAAAAAAGTGTGTCCTTACAACACATGGGTTCAGTTTTGATGCATCTTCCATTTGATGGAATAGATTGGTTCAATATCAAGGATAACCTCTTGTTGCTTTTTTGAGACATGTCCTTCATCTATTTAGTAAAGGGGTTCAACCTTTTGAAGATATATAAAATTTTAATGTGTTTGACTGGGCTGCATGACATATTATTGAGAATAAATTTTGTTTAAACACCAAGCTTCAAAGCTTTGTTAAATTTGTGAGAGCTTTGTCACACTGTACAATGATCTAGAAACCCAAAATTTGGATATAGCAACTTCCAACAAGCATGAACAATACCTCAAATCCTCACTAGCATAACAACACATTTTGGAGCAAAACTTGAAGAAAACACCGAATACCTGCAACCTTTCTTTATTAAAATATTTTCAATATCCTCGACATATATAGCCAATAACCAACATACATGACATCAATGTAACATCAACCAATTGACTAGTTAACTAGTTGACATCAATGACAACACCTTCATACTTGCAACAATATTTCCCTTTTTCATTGATGGCAACACATGATGTGAAAAACCATCAAAGACAACACAACAACTCTGAATATACTTTCTTAATGATTTTACTTTTCTTCCCCCTCAATAGATAATTTTTTTCACATGATACCCTCTTCTCCCCCTTTGACATCAATGGAAAAGGAAAAAGTTATTTAACATTGTTTTCTCCTTTGAAATTAAGGGCCTTACCAATACCGAATGCTCCCCCTTAGGAGTATACCCAAAAAATTTACAATGACAACACAAGATACTACCTGCTCCCCCTGAGAGGTAGCCACCAAACATCAGTCCAGAAGAAAGATAGATCCATAGATCCACTGGACTGATGCATCTCCATATGCATCTATTTCAAGAAAGGAGGGGCAATGACCCCTACCCTCTCCCGCAGATAGTCAAAAGTATCTTTAGGAAGAGCCCTAGTAAATATGTCAGCAATCTAATCCTTTGTAGGTACATACATAAGCTTTACTTCATTCTCCACAACCTTCTCTCTCAAAAAGTGATACCTGATAGATATATGCTTTTTCCTTGAGTGCATCACTGGATTCTTTGAAATGTTAATTGCACTTGTATTATCACAGAAGATAGAAATGGGATCATCATACATTACTCTGATATCTTTCAATGTATGTTTCATCCATAAAAATTGTGTACAACAAGATTCAACAACAATATACTCAGCTTTTGTAGTGCATAAGGAAACCAACTCATGCTTTTTACTCAACCATGACACCAATCTGCAACCAAGAAAGAATGCACCACCACTTATACTTTTTTGGTCATCAAAACAACCTACCCAATCTGTATTTGTATAAGAACTTAGTGTAAAATTAGTATCCCTAGGATACCACAATCCATAATCCAGAGTGCCATTCAAGTATTTGAATATCCTCTTAACAACAACAACAACATGTGTTTCTTTAGGGTCTTCTTGAAATCTAGCCACAAGACAAACTGCATGCATAATGTCTGATCTAGTAGCAGTTAAATACAACATTCGTCCAATCATAGATTTGTACTTACTCTGATCGGCCTTAGGTGAATCATCATCTTTGCTCAATTTACAACCTGTCACCATAGGATTTCATACTGGTTTGGAACCATCCATTCCAAACTTCTTCAACATCTCTTTTAAGTATTTTGACTGTGAAATAAAAATCTCTTTTCTCTATTTGATTGATTTGCAGCCCAAGAAAGAAATTCATCTCACCAAACATAGACATCTCAAACTCTTTTTTCATTTCTTCAGCAAACATTTTACACATTGTTTCATTTCCTCCAAAGATAATATCATCAACATATACAACTACTATCAAGATATGGTCATTCTCAATTTTGAAATACAAATTACTATTTGTCATACCTTTATTGAAACCTTGTTGAATCAAATATTTGTCCAACCTTGCATACCAAGCTCTAGGAGCTTGCTTTAATCCATATAAATCCTTTTTCAATCTGCAGACCATATTCGGTTGATCTGACAACTAAAATCCTTCCGGTTGTTCCATGTACACTTCTTCCAATTCACCATTCAAAAATGCAAACTTTGCATCCATCTAATAAAATTTAAAATATTTATGTGCAGCAAATTCCAAAAACATTCTGATCACTTCCATCCTTTCCACTAGAGTAAAGGTCTCCTGAAACTCTATACCTTCTACTTGTGAGTAGCCCTTACACACAAGTCTTGCTTTATTTTTGACCACTTCTCCATTCTCATTCAACTTATTTCTAAATACGCATTTTGATCCAATTATGTTTTTATCTGCTAGTCTAGGGACCAATTCCCAAGTTTGATTCTTCTCAATCTACATAAGTTCTTCTTTCATAGTTTTCATCCAATGCTCATCTTTACATGCTTCACTTACTGTCTTAGGTTCAATTTCAGAAAGTAAACACATATTTATTTCACCACCAACAACAACTTTGCTTCTTGTCAATACTACTTTCCTTTTGTCTCCAATAATTTGATTTTCTAAATGATTCTTTTGTACATATTTAGGTGTCTTTGGGGACACCACCGAAGCTTCTTCTTCTTCATTATGCTTTTTCTATTCTTCCACAACTTCTTCAACTTCTATGCAATCAGGTTCATCTGATACATATCCATCAATCTCAATTGAATTCTTCAATGCTCCATCCACCTTGAAATTTGTGCTCTCTATTATTTTTCTTAGTCTTTTATTGAAACATTTTTAAGCTTTGCTTCTAGTAGAGTATCCAAGGAAGATACCTTCATCACATCTAGCATCAAACTTCCCTAAATTTTCTTCATCCCTTCTAATATAACATTTGCTTCCAAATACCTTAAAATACTTGATAGTAGGAATTCTTCCACACCATAGCTCACAGGGGGTCTTAGTACTATTAGCTTTTTCTTGAACTCGATTGAACATATAAATAGTAGTATGAATAGCTTCTCTCTAGTAAACTTCTGGTAGACCTACTTTTGTAATTATTGATCTAGCAGCTTCTTGAATCGTTTTGTTCTTTCTTTCAACAACTCCATTTTGTTGAGGAGTTCTAGGAGCATACAGTTGCCTCTTTATTCCATGAAATTCACAAAACATGTTAAACTCATTGGAGGTGAATTCACCACCTCTTTCAGACCTCAATCATTTTATTCTCAAATTTTCTTCATTCTCAACCATAGTCTAAAATGCCTTGAATCTATCTAATGCATCATATTTTTCTCTGAGAAAAATAACCCATGTATATCTAGAGTAATCATCAATTAAAAGCATAAAGTACATGTCACCTTGTAAACTTCTTACTCTTGTAGGACCACAAAGATCTGTATGAATTAAATCCAGTAGTCCAATAGTAGGTTGTTCCTTTGACCTAAAGCAATTTCTCACTTGCTTTCCAAAATGAAAATTCTTGCAAACAACATTAATAGGCTTTGTAATCCTCAGTAAATCTCTTACAGCTTGCACTGCACTAATCTTCGCCAAGTTGTCAAAATTCATATGACACATCCTCTGATGCCATAACCAACTATAATTAATCTGAGACATAAAACAATGTCCATCAACAGCCTAAGTTGCTATATATTTTCTTCAGACTTCTTTCCTGCAACAATCTTTGTTTCAGATCCTTTCTTGATTTCACATCTCTCATCCTCGAATACAAGATTATATCCTTTAATACAGATATGTCCAACACTCAAGGGATTATTCCTTAAACCCTTAACATAGTAGACATCATCAGTATTATGGTTGCCATCAAAACTGACTGAACCTATTCCACAAATCTTAACACCAGTATCATCTCCAAACTTAACTAAGCCTCCATCATATTTTTCAAGTTTAACAAACTTACTTTTATCACCAGTCATGTGATGTGAACAACCACTATGAATACCGCAATAGTTCTTTTCTTGTTTAGCATGAAGAGCATAAATTGCAGTATCTTTAACTTTCTCTAGAGAACTTTCCTTTACCTGACTTTCAGTATTAGCAAAAGTAGATTCATCTTTTATAGCCAAGAACAAGCATTCATTGTCATCAAAATCTCCATAATCAGATTCTTCATCAGAAATACCAACACCTTCATTCACATAATATGCTCTCTTAATTGTCTTTCCTTTGTTTTCTTTTCTTGATCTATGTGTATTCTTCTTAGCTCTTTTCGAACATCTCGAAGCATAATGACCTATTCCTCCACAATTAAAGCATTTAAAAGGTAACTTACCTCCATACTTACTAGAGCCCTTTTTCATCCTTCTTACAAAGTGAGCTTCTACTTCATCGAGGTTCTCTTTATCCAGATCTTCAACTTTTGTAGCCTTGAAAGCAGTTTTTTTCTTGGATCCATTTCTCAAGCTAGGCTTTCTCATTTCAAATGATGTTAGAGTACCCAATAACTAATATTTAGTATAAGTCTTGTAATATGATAAATTCCTCAATATCAAATACCTTTTCACTGTATGCATCAGGGAGAGTTCTGAGAATCTTCTTTGCAATCTAGATTCATCTAATGTAGCACCAAGTCCTCGCATTCCACTTACCAATTCATCCACTCTCTGTACATAGGATTTAATGTTCTCATCTTCAGACATATGCAGGATTTCGAACTATTCCTCCAAATTCTATAACTTTTCTTCTTTGACCTTTTCATCTCCTTCATGAATCTTTTCCAATGCCTCCTAGACCACTTTAGCAGTCTTCAAATTTTGAACTTTAATCAATTTGAAATGTGAAAGAATATTCTTTAGAATGAACTTTTCCTTATTGTTTGCTTCATGCACCTTAATTTGATCATCTATACTTGGACCACTTGCAGGAGGAGTGTAAGCAGTCTTATAAGCTTTCTCAATATCATATCCACAGTACTCCAGATATCCTTCCATCTTTATTTTCCAAAGGGAATAATTAGTCCCAACGAACTTAGGGAACTCAATAGTGATCTTCACCATCCCAGACCTTCCTCAAGCAGTTAAGCTCTTCTCCAAGGAACCAAGCTCTGATACCAATTGTTGAACTGGACAATTGAGAGGGGGGATGAATCATTTGTATCAAATCTAACCTTTAAAAACTTTCACTAGAAATTAGATCTACTATCATTCACAAATCCTTTACTCTGCTAATATGATTAATCATTAAGTGCAAAAGCAAAAACTGAAAGAAGCAAGACCAAACACACAATAACACCATATTTACATGGAAAACCCAATAAGGGAAAAACCACGGTGAGGATTAGCTCACAATATATAGACTATCAAAACCAAATACAAAGGCTCACTGCCAAAAAAGCTCACTTCCAAAACATGACTCATTGTCCAATAAGGGTTAACCACCCAAAGGGCTCACTACCACAGAATTACAAAAGAAGATAAAAGAGATTTGTTACAAAGAGAAAAAAATCTCAATGCAACATATATTTCCACCACAATTCACTCACACACTTGCAGACATGCTTGAATGATAGAGGACACCTTCAGCTCACTGCCTCAAGAAACTCACCACTTGAATTTCACATTGATCTATTAAAACTTGCATCACACACACACACACTATTTTACATATATCTCGCATCTATCTTGCTCTTGCATTCATTCCCCACTTTTCTTAACATCTCTTACATAAATTTATACCATCTTCAACTTTGAAACTCATCCAAAGTCGGCCACATACCATTTGTATTTACAAATTCAAATTAGGTCAGCACCAAAACATTTTATTGTTGAATTAGAATGAGGGAGACCCAAACATACACTTAACAAGGACCTAAATAAGTCCCAACATGCATCAACATGCTTCCATGATCTTCGTAAGTAGTGTTTAACACAAGGTCAGCCAAGCCAGTGTAAAACACATAAGTCAATTAAGCACACTCAACCTTAACATGATCTAATCTTTCTGGATAACAAAATTAACTTTAACATGATCTCTTTAACTTATCCTGAGAATCACAAGACATAAGATTTGAACAAGAAGAAATTCAGAGCAACTACATTTCTCCCGTACCTCAACCAAATACATAGAAAATCAGAGTTCACAACTGGTGAACATAACTCTCACTGTACAACGATCTAGAAACCCAAAATATGGATATAGCAGCTTCCAACAATCATGAGCAATGCATCATATCCTCACTAGCATAGCAACACATTTTAGAACAAAACTCAGAGCAAACACTGAATACCTGCAACCTTTCTTTATTAAAATTTTCTCAATATCCTTGACATATACAACCAATAACCAACATACATGACATCAATGACAACATCAACTAGTTGACCAATTAACTAGTTGACATCAATGACAACACCTTCATACTTGCAACAAAATCCAATGATAAATTCCCACAAGAAGACACAAGATCAAATCCATTATGGTGCATAGTAAAGATCTCATTGCCAAATGGGAACTTTAAGCATTTTATGCACAATTGATGGGACAAAATTCATGGAGTGAAGCCATGGGTAGCCTAACTTCACATGACATTGGTCCAACGACGGGATGATGGAAATTGAGACACTTAGTGTTTTTGGTCCAACTTTTAGAGGCAAAGTTATCGAACCTATCATAGGGCAAGAAAAACCATTATGTGTTTTAATCCATGCTTTTGATTTTTCATAAGTATCTTGGTAAAGCTCATGCGGAAATAAGAATCCTTTAGTGATCACATTCTCTACACAAAGTAGGATCAAATAATATCCCATTAGTAGGATTGTCATTGATTCTTCTAGCTATGTAAAGAGGACCATCAGGTGCATGTTTAATTATGTCACGTTGTGAGAAAGCAATATCAAGCAAAATTTTGGTTAAGCCCTTACGAGGTTGAACTTTAATAAGTCTAATCATATTGTCCATGTTTTTCATGATTTCATCACTCATGTCAACATTCATCACATCATTCTTTGTTTCACTAGCTTTGACAAAGGAAATGTTATGATTTGGCCTAGGATTAGTAAAGATTTGCAAGTTTTGGTTAGGAAGGGCTACATACTTATTACGTTGATCATTAACATCACTAATTTGAATGTGATTAGAATCAATGAGGTCATACACAATATGTTTAAGACACTTGCAATGTTAGGTATCATGTCCATTTTGTCAGTGAAAATGGCAATAGGAATTTTGTCTATAGTTAGGAGGTAAAGGTTTAGTAGGATCATAAACTCTAACAAGAGGTAAGAAAATTATTTTTTGGTTTAAGAGCTACAACATGATATTATGAAGGGTATTAGGTAGAAGGGTGAATTGTATATTTCTATCTCCAAATGTGTATGAATTTGTCATCTTTATAGTAGCCACTTGGTTATGAACATGTTGAGTTGGTTGAGGGGGATTAAGTTGTAAAAATTCCTTATTTTGTTTTTTGAATGGTTGATAATTGTTATGAGGTGTGGATTCAGATTTTTCAAGACGGATAGAGGGAGTTTTCAATTCATGATTGCTAACCAAATTTTGGTAATCATGAAGGGCAGTACACAATTGTGTGAAGGAGGGAAATTTCAACATCTCAAGTTTAGCCTGGATTTTATTGTGCAAATTGACAATAAACATTCTTTGAAGGTCAGCATCAGGAATCTTAATGTTTATTTGTGAGTAAAGCATTTGGTATCATGCTATGAAATCAGTGACCTTTTCATCATCTTTTTGTTTGCATGTCATTAAATTAGCTAAGGTCATCTTAGGACCCATATGTATTTGGAAGTAATTGTAGAAGGCATAAATAAGTTCATTAAATGAACGTATTGAATTATTCGATAATGAGAAAAACCACTCTAAAGCAGTATCCTTCAAGGATCTAGGGAAGAGTTTAGCCAAGAGTTTATCTTCAAAAATGAAGTCACTACATAGGGTTGTATATGTAGAAACATGGCTAACAGGATCTCCTTTCCCACCATATTTCTCAAATCTAGGAATCTCTATACGTTGTGGCACTTGTGTTCTCAATATCTCCAAGGATAAGGGGTTTGTTTTGATGTATTGTCAAGGTTGGCCATTTTTATTTTGACTTAATGTATTAATTTTTTGTTGGGGGGATCAAATATTTTGCAAGAGTTTTTTAAGGATGGGATCATTGTTAATGTTGTGAGATGGAGGTGAATAAGGTGGAGGTGTATATGTATTCAGAGGGCACTTGTAAGTTTGTGAGGGGAGATGGATTAGGAGATATGAGATTGGAATGCACAAAGCTAAAGGAATTCCCAGTGGAAATACCTAAGGAAGTATTGACATTGCTAGCAGATTGTATGGTTGTAACAGTTGGATTGATGTATGGCGGAATAGAGGTTATGGTTGTGGAAGGAGGAATTGGAATTCCACCTTGACTTTGAGTGTACCCCAAAGCTTGAGCATAACTAGTCATGGTAGGGACATGTTTACCAATAATGTGAGCTAAGCTACGAAAAATATCTATTCCTTGTTCATTTTCAATCATTCTCCTCATGTTATCTATCATAAGAATGACATTACCAGCAATGTATTTAGAACTCACAAAGTCTTGCAATTTGTCAAGTTCATCCATTCTTCTAAAGTTCTCGTGATGGACATTAGCAATTATTGTAGATCAAAATTAGTCACATTGGTTGTGGGTAGGGAATTCATGGGAAATGAAGTGTTAATGGTATGGTCCATAGTGGGTTGACTAGTGTCAACACTGAGTGAAAGAGTTAGAAAACCCAAGATCCATGGCGAGTGATGTATCACAGGATGACATGATTCTCGAACTATGTCTCACGACAGTATTGGCAATAGGACACCAAGTTGTGAAGCTCATACAAGTTTCACAAACCCAAGGTGCACCCAAAATGGATAATAGGTAAAATGCAATCAAATACCCTAGAATGTAAAGTGCAATGTAGTGGCAAATTAAGCTTAATATGAATAATTTTAGATAACATAAATTTTGGAAATTGAAATAAAAAACTAAATACAAAAACACAAAATGTAGAAATAGAAGTTTTAATGCTCATAAATTTATAAAAAGCCCTGATCAGGGACTCATTCGCTCATGGACAAATGGGTCCCACTTTAGGGTTTTAAAAAAATTGGTTTACATGTTTCTAATGTGATTTCTATGGTTTTCAAATTTCTATAAAATGAGGTCTAAATGCAAGTGCAAAATAATGCTAAATGAAAAGCAAGAAGACCTAATTTGAGATAAAAATTTGATTCAATTTTCTATTTTGAGTGACTAAACATGCAATGTTATGTAAACACTATGCAAAATGACTGAGATTTTTGAATTTTCTAAATTTTAAAGAATGAAAAATGCAAACCTAAAACCTTAAATGAGATGCAAACTAATGCAAGTTAAAAAACCTAAATAAGATGCAAATAAATGCAATGCAATGCTAATGAATGTAAAACCTAGATCTAGGGTTGAAAATGGACTCCAAAATCAGCAAGTTATGATGCTCAAATGTCGGGTTCACCTAAATGAAAAGGTGGAAAATGGGTTCCCCACCAAATATGTAAATGTACCTATTTCTCACTAATTCATTAGGAAATGAGATCCCCACAATGAATTGACTAACAACCCTTAGGTGAATCAACTCAATGTGAGAATCTTCAAAATTTTTTATGACTAAAGGACGGGGGTCAAGGTCAAACAACACTTTTGGGAGAAAAAATAGAAAATAGAAAATCAACTCCAAAATGCAATCTAACACTTGAAACATCGATATTAAACTCAATATTAGCATAACTAGAAAACCAAATGCAAATCCGAGAAGGGAAAAAATGTGTTTACGAGTCACCAAAAGGTAGTTTTTAAAGGTTGATTGGGACTCATTCGTCCATGGGTGAATGGGTCTTTTCTCGGGGTTTTTTTGCAACTTTTGGGAGCCTCTGATGTTGATCTATAACTTCTGATTTGTCCAGGGTTTAGTGTCGAAAATTCAAAAATTAGACATGTAGGTTAGATTTCATGATTTGACAACTTTGAGAACTTTGAGAACTTTTCCAATCTTGCTCTTCAAAAGGTCTTCAATCCTTCTTCAACTTAAATATGTAATTACAAACACAAGAGAAAAATGTTTGTTTTTGGGTGAATAGAGGTTTGTCTTGGTCAAACCCTGTTTTGGTAATCAAACCTTGAAATGAAATAATGAAATGAAAGAGGGAATGAGGAATGAACAATGTTATATTACCACTCAACAAACCCTTGTAGAAACCTTGATAATGGAGATCTTAAGAAGTCTATAACTTGCATGAAATGGCTAAATTGGATGTGGATCTTGACACTTGAATAATGCTTTGAATGCTTGAACTTGATCTTGAAACCTACATCACA
Organism: Sequoia sempervirens; assembly: GCA_007258455.2. Lineage (NCBI taxonomy): Eukaryota > Viridiplantae > Streptophyta > Pinopsida > Cupressales > Cupressaceae > Sequoia > Sequoia sempervirens. Next base: position 118,854 of record VDFB02235064.1, on the reverse strand, counting down.
ATGTTAGCTCCAGAAACATGCATGATGCAAGAAGAATTTGACATGATGAATGGATCTTGAATGCTACAATAAATCTTTGATATATTTGCTCTTGAATTCCTTTGATTGCTCTTGAAATGCTTGAAGAATGCTCATAAAACTCTCTTGTAAATCTAGGTGAAACTTAGTGAACTAACCTTGTATTTATAGGTATGTATCCTTAATTTCCTGAAATTCGAATATTACAAGCCGACATTGAATTATAGATTTAGAGATGTCAAAATACCGCCAAAAACATAATTTAAGTTTAGGTCCAAAGGTCTAGGGAGGACATATCCACCCATAGGCAAATGGGTCCTAGGTCCCTATTCTTGGAACACACATTGCTCAAGGTAAAGTGTTATGTTTAGGCATTAATTATTGTCGGGTTTCCCCTACGAAAAATATAATTTATTAGGCTTGTAAATGAATAAAAGGGCTACTTAAGCTCAATTTAATTAAGAGGGCCCAAATAAGTGTAAAAATGTAAAGAGATACATTTATCAACATTAAATTAAGGCATTATTAAGTCCATTTTTTATAAGGAAGACCCAAACAAGTGTTCCAATTTTGTACAACAGTTTATTTGCCAACTCATCAACAATAAAAAGTCATTTTTAGGTTCACATCATCAAATATGATGCCACATCAACATGTTTTTTGTTAAACCACATACAATCCAATAGTAGGGCACTAAGTCATGTGAATATGTTACGCTGATGTGGCATCACATGATTTGTCAGATTATGTACTTTATGGAAAAAAGTGTTTTGCAATTGGATAAAAGGTGCTCCACTGTGGGGCCCACTAAGAACTACTTCTGTCCCTACTTTTGGTCTTCGCCCTAGTGTGAGCCCCTCTCCCTTACATTTTTCTACACTACACCAAAACTTATAAATCTAATTTTATCACTCCAAAAATTAAGAGTTGAAAGATAAAAGTTGATAAAAAAAATCTTAAAGCCTTTAAAAAAAATTAGAGGTAAAAATTAATTAAAATTGAGTGATTGTACATAAAAAAAAAGAAGGAACTTGTACTGTAACAATTACCAAATTGATAATATGGACCCCACAAGATTCATTTCCAAACCAAAAAAAATACATTAGATGCAAGATGTCACTACTTTATTTGTTTAGGGATAAAACATGTTGCTTACTATCAACTACTACTGACAGCTGAGCTGGAAAAATATTTGATTAAAAAAGTGATAGATAAGACAGTATCGAGGTGCTTACACAATGGGCAAAGAAGTGGCGGGCATAATGAATGCCCAACGGATCAAAACCATTAGCAGGTATTCCATGGCAGGGTGTGCAGGTGTTTCATGTGCAAAACTGTAAGTAGTAGTACTAACCTCATTGCTTAACACACAGAGCGGATGTAACAAGTATGACTGTACGAGTGGTGATGTATATTTCATTCTATCACTTTGGACTGTATGTATTCCAATCCACCCAAGATATATTCGGTACAGGGAAGGACATCCATTGGCAGGTGCCCACATAAGAAAGATAATGGTAACAAGGATAAGAAGTAGAACAAGTCCATGAAAATCAACATAAGTCTTCCTCAAACTTCAAAATTGAATCTCAGACCCACTCTTCTAATGATGTTTCATTAATAAAAGAGAGTGCTAAGTGTGGCTATCCTAAAAAATTAGGACATGTAAAGAATATAAACTTTGCAAGAAAAATTAGATTGATTGGTTGATGAAAATTCTTAAGAAGAACCGTATCTCCATTCTAAAATGCTTTTCCATTGATTCTTCTACATCTCTTGTTACTTCAGATAAAGGAAAGGGCAAGACACTTATAGTAGTGATACTACAAAGACTTGCATTCTTGATTATAGAGCAGCCCCCCACATGACTACAACACAAGATATTTTTGCCACATTACAACCATATTTTATGCCAAAAATATTAATGGGAGACAACTCTTCAATGGATGTCTATAAGAGAGGGTTTGTTGACATGGGCGAAGGATCATTTCATGATGTTCTTTATGTACCTTCATCATCAACTAATCTCATGTCATCTATTAGATCACTCACAACGGGATAGGTAAGAGTCTTGATTTTCCACTTCATTCCATTGTGATTCAAGAATTAACAATTTAAGAAATGATTGCAATAGGGAAGGTTGATCAAAAGTGATGGTTTTATTCCTTCTCACATTTTATACCTGATGACCTTTCAACAAATCTACATACTCACACCACAAATGTGAGTAGTTTTTGGAATGAGTAGTATAGTCATTTGAAACTAGCACAAACTAGAGTTCCTAAGACATGCACTAAGATTATATGACCTAGATTTGATTCTACATAGTTTGAGTTGCCTCCCTAAAGGCTTCTATTACTTCTTCTCAATACGATCTTTCATGTTTCTTAGATACAACTATATTTGGGATACTTACTTGATATATCTTTCATGTCTATTTGTTCAATCTTATCTTTTACATATAGGCATCACACTTGAGGACTTAGTTTTCCTCTTTAATGCCATTGCTTGAGCATATGCATCTTCATGAACTCTTGCACTTGTTCCATCTCTTCTTCTACATGAAACACCTTAAAGACAATAGTCTAAAATCAAAATACAATTTACAAGGTCAATTGCAATACCTTAAAGGTAATAACAATAGTTAACAACACCTAAAGAACAATAATAAAAAATATTAAAGTCAAGCAAACTTATTAAACTGGCATAGGAATTTTTAGCAACAAAACTTAGAACCATTATGATGATCAAAATAGAAGAAAAAAACTCCACTACCATAGCTAAAACTAAAAGCTCCCCATATATTGTCGAGTTCACACCTATTGATGGATAAGAGAAATAATGTTATCCAATACAATAATAAAGACTACTACAACATTAGTTACAAGATTATTCCTACTTGTAGAGTGATCTTGGCCATAATCAATAAAATGAGCAAATGTTGGAAAGCTAACAAGAAATAGGAAGTAGACCAAGTTGAAGTACTCTGCACATGAACATCCATATATGTTACATATTAAAAAAGTACAACTAGAAGTATGCCATAAAAATTTGACCCTTGCATCAAAAATACCTTCCTGCATAATTTATTAGCTCTAATAAAAACAAAAAGCCTTTTAAAGTGTCATAAACATTTCATCCTTGTGTAATAAAAGTCTTTGTGATATTATTGAGCATAATACATCATTGCTTTGTAGTTGTGAGATTTGTACTTTGATTTTTTGAAGTTGATAGTTCACCTTTAAATTTTTCTTTGACAAAACTCATAGTTATGGAAATAGAGAATTGATTTGAAAGAAAAATATTAGTGCAAAGCCTTAGAGTTACAATTTCTTAGTGGAAGTTGTGATTAGAAAAAATATCAAACATCTAATTCTCTATATATGCCTTAAAATGACATGTCTAACAAAATCTGCTATCATATTATTATGTAAACCCACACCAAATAAGGTTTTTTCCTTGAAGTCATAATGTTCAAAATAACAAGTAAATCTCTAAAAATGACATTTTATTGTTTCTTAACAAAAGAGCATCCCTAAAAAACATGTTTCATATTTTCATTTTATTGACAAAATGGGCATTTGGCTAGCTTGACCATTATACATTTAAACTTATATCTAATGGAAATTCACAATATCAAATTCTCCAAGTCATAACTTGCACACTAGCATAAACTTTAGAACTCCAAATTTGTGTATTGAATTTGGTCCAAATCATCTCACTTAATTTGCATTTCCATTTTTAGTTCAAGTGTAGATTCAGGGGAATACAATGAAGGAGGTGGAGATAAATTTTCTTTAATGGAATGAGATTGAAGTGATAGGAAGACAACCATAGGTAGTCTTTGTAGATCTTGGACTAATGATAGAAGATCGTGGATGAGGATTATTCCTCAAACCCATACAAATGAAAAGTAGTCTTGTTGGTATTTTAATTTTGAATTTCACCTTCAATATGGCTTTATATTGCAAGTGATATTTCCTTTCATTTTTAAAAGTCTAAATGTGGGATATCAAGTAAGGAATGTTCAAGTATAAAAACCCCACATGATTATTTTGAGAAGCGACACCTACCCATTAGTATAGACTACCCATACTCGTTTCCTCAAAATTGATGAATGATCTCATATCATATTCATCAATTTGAGAATCAATGATCTTCTTTTGATGATGATTCAATGGCTCGTTATGCTTACCACACTCACATTTTTTGGATTTCTAATTACTCATGTTAATGCTAACCACATGATTGTGTCGTCTGCTAACATGACAATTGTGTACTTTCTCCTTGTGCTTACCATGATATCTCACAATTTTTTATAATTCTTACTATATCCTTACCTAATATTCATGGCTTTTGGGCATTAGATTTAAAGCCCCAAGTCACAAAATTTGGAGACGTCACATTATGATATCTTTATATGTTCCTATTTTTGGGGATTTAAACATGATTTAAAGATCATATAATATTTATCTTCTCCTTTCCTCCTTGAATTGATTGCATTTTTTGTACACAACTAATTGGAAGGGGCATATAAGGTTACTATTTCCATTCGCTTTGATTTGGTCACAAATATAATCACAACTTTATTTAATTTTATAGATGCTAAGTGCAATATCATATTTGTTATCATTAGGTAATATCTTATTAGCTAACCCTTGGTGGTATCCTATAGCTATTGAGTGTGGTATCACAAGTATGTGCATGGAAATGGGAGACCAAATAGGGGTCTTAAGTGACCCATTTTTTCCTAAAATTAATAAAAACTGATCTTGGAGGAGAAATTGAAGATAATTATATTCAAAATTTTGAAGATGTGACAAGAACAAGAGTCGTAGTGCTCTTGATCTACTTTCTAAGCTACTATTTTTTTAAAAAAATGGGGGAGATTAATGGGTTCAAGTAGGGGGAGCACACAAAGTGCTCATTTTTTTGTCAGAAAAATTTAACATAGTGTCTGGTGTGCTCCCCCTAAAATGTTAACCTTTTTTTAGTATTTCAAAAATTGCTTTGGTGAAAAATTGGTTAACACCATGTAGTTTATGCCTAATTTTTTTCCTAATTATTTTTAATAAGTATATGATTTTGTATTAGTTCTCAAAGTGGACACATCTTGAAAAATAAAAAAATGAGTATGATCCCCCTATTTTTTTGGAAACTAATCAAAAGTCATTTTTTGAATGTGTATATAATAGATTCTAGAATGTAAAAATGTAAAATTTGTTTCAAATTTGGATGAACAAATTAAAAATGACACTAAAAATACAATACATAGGTTTTCAGCAAAAAAGGAAGACACTAACAAAAGAAATTAAAGGTCAAAACCTTAACATATTTGAAATGTAGAAAAATTACATGGTTAGAAAGGAAAGAGAGAGCTTGAAATTATTGTGGTTTTTTCATATCAACATTAAAAGAAGTGCAAATCTTATGGAGAGCATGCTCAACATTTAGGTGTTTTCCAATATTTTGTAAAACACATGTCTTTGGGCATTGGCATACAAGTCCCACCCTTTGGGTTGGATGTCCAATGCAAACTCAACATGAGAGTGTTATAGTGTGCTTACATTATAATGCACTCTAGTGTTATAATGCGCACTAGTGTTATAATGTGCTCGTGTAATGAAAAAATAAAAATTAGTCTAAATCACATGATTTTAGACTATTTTTATGTTTTCTAAAATATGATCATATTTTGGAAAAGATAAAAAATAGTCTTTTGATATAATATTTTAGAAGGTAATTTATTTTAAAATTTCTCTTCAAGGGTACTACCCCTAAATCCTTGCTAGGGGGGCTCCAAAACTTGTCACCACCCCTCCTGGAAAAAAAAAGTAGGGGAGAAAAACCCCCCACACCCTTGTTAGGAACTACGATCCAAACATGATAGAAATAAATCAAGAAGATAATTGGGCTCCTTTACCAACATCTCTCTCTTTCTATCTCTATTTCTTCTTCTCCCTCTCCCTATGGATAAAATTACAAACTTATGTCACACTTTCGGCCAACTAAATAGTTCATATCGAACTATTTTCAGCTGGAATTGATTCAGCCGAAAATGTTTCAGTTGAAACTAGGTGGCGATGACATGGTACCGATGTGGCACATGGTTATTGGTCAAAAAAAATTCAACCAAAATGTATACAATCAAAAACTACTTGACCGGAATTGGAAAATATAAAATTAAAAAAAAATGGACTTGACCATTTTTGTCAAAACTGAGCATGTTCGAGTGAAAGTCTAGTGTCTGAAAACTATTCGATCGACCTCCTTCTGCCACACATACCCAAATGCACAGGTGTAGGTAGGCTTCTTGTTTGTTTTATCTGCATGAACTCTTACTATTGCCTGCATCTTCTTGTTGTTTTTTTAATCTTTGCACAAAAAACCCTAAATTTTAACATATTATTCCTTGTATGAAGTAATAAACTCCTCGATTTTTGGACATTTTTTCCTTTTTGTAAAACTCATGAATTCTATACTACCTACCTATGTTGTAAACTCAACTAGACATTGGCTTCTTGTCAGTTTTGTTTTAACTAAAATGGAAATTACAATTCAGCGACTGTTTAAATTACTTCCAAATTAAATGGGTTTGATTGTATGTAAAATTTCATGGTTACCGATTTTTGAATTATGATAGTAAAATTTGATGCTTCATTTTTGTTAGAATCATTTAAATTCCATTTTATTTTTGTTAGCATCATTTAAATATAGTGGATCATATAGAATGGATTATTTATAATCATGATTTATGAGAGATTTTGTATATTATTGTTCATTAAAAATGAATTTTTATGTACTAGTAGTCATGAAATATGATATAAAATGATCTGGTTACTTTTTTTTCATGGTCACAATTGGAACACTATCTTTTGCAATGCTTGAATATGCACTTGTATCCTTCTACACTAGCCAACCATCCATATCATAACTAATGCAATGATAATCAAAACCCTACTGAACAATTTGAGAATAAGGAATAATGAACATAGACAATAATATATTCATATAGACAAAGGATCATCATATTCAAAACTATAAATAGGATATCATACCAATTTATGACAAGCTTATTAGCCCACATGTCTCAAACAAGTAAGAAACAATTCTACACAACCTTTAAAAAATAGAAACTTAAAGAAAATATGACATATAGACTCAACTATGTCACAAAATTGATAAAACATGGACTTAGGAATATGAAATTTAATACCAACAATCAACTTCTAGTATAACAAAATCCATCTAAAAAATATTTTTTAGGGAAAACAAAACTAGACCATAGTTTTTTAACTCTTTTGGACCAAAAATCATTTAAATCATACATCCCCACAAGGATGTCAATCAATGAACCAATCACTAGAAAATAATAACAATGAATACACATATTTCAAAGTAGCATGCACAACTTCCCCCTAAATCCATTTAACATTATTCCATAAATCATAATGCCAAGAAATCTACTTACAATTACCATTGCAACCAATTTTTTTGACCATGAACTATAATTTTTCTTATGTTCACTAAGAATCTAAATTTTCTCTCAAATAAGTTCCTAATGATGCAAGCCTCTTTACCAAGGATACTAGATCAATTGAATTCAACCTAACTCTATTTCTCTCTTTAGCTAAGTAACCTTTGCTACATGCAAGAATACACTTTTTTATATTCTAAATCTCATCAAATAAATTTAAAAACAAATATTTAATCTTTCTTATCTGAAATGATCTCGTGCCCTTTAATCAAGTCACAAACAACAAGCCTTCTAGATATAATTCCCATAAGCTTAGCTTTATAATTGGTAAATAAAATACCTCATAATTGGAGGTATTTTGAGCTTGCACATTTTTGTAGGAAAAATTCTAACCAAGGTATGCCTAAGCAATTATTTCCAAGGTTCATCATACATTTCTTTGATAATACAATTAATAGCTAATGAAATATCTTGCTTAAATAATATCCTTCTCGAGAGACTAAAACTCTTGGTGGGATTCCTTTACCAGATTTGTTGGCATACTCTATGTTGGGTTTCACACTTTTAAAAGGAATAGTTTTCTTAGGATTATTGAAAGTTAGTTAAAAACTCCTTCACTTGACCTTATCCTCTATACCTCTTACTTATACCATCTTGTGAATGTATGCTTTTTCTCTTTTCTAAATGTTAACAAGAAATTACCTAGTGCTAATTATATCTAGATTTATTTTCAACCCTACTTCCTCCTAGAGTTACCCTTCACCTCCTGCAACTCTTATTCAAGTCATCCTACCCTCTAGTCTCTAAGTTAGCCACAATTTCCTTGAACTTAGAATTTTCCAAGGTTCCTACCCTTATAGTAATTTCATTATCCAAAGCCCTTGAAGTAGGAAAATTTTAGGAGAGGAAACAAGAGTACTAGAATTGGGGTGGGGAGTAAATATCAAACTGAATTTAATAATATTCTTCTCTAGAGACTACAACTCTTGGTCCAAAACTCCTTTACTAGATTTGGTGTCATATCTATGTTGGGTTTTGAAACATTCTTAAGTGTACTATGTGTAGTGTAGAAAAATGTACTCCTTTATATTTTCACACTATGTTTGGGTTCCCTTAATTAATTGGAATTAATCAAGCTTCTAATGACCTAAATTATGCACTCCTAAGCCTTATTATTCTCATTTTTTGAAAGGGAAACTGACATTAAAAAAATGCTAACATTATTTTAAACATCTTAGAAATTATGCGTCCTAGATTTAGGTCCTCCTTAAGTGCCAAGACCCAATTTTTAATATTGTTTTGGCAACATTTTAGTGATTTAAATTCAAGTTTTAAATGTCAGATTATGGAATCTATTTTTTAGGAAATTAGATAAACACCTATAAATACATAGTTATTTTATCAATTCAAACTTAACATGCATACTCCAACTTTCACAAGAGAAAAAATTATTGCCAAGAGAATTGAAGAGAAGATTTACCATACATCTACAACAGCAATCAAGATCATATCATCATGTCAACGTTATGTGTGTTTATGATATGTTTTGACGTTATCATGTCAACATCAATCAAGATCATATTATTGTCAAGATCATAGCATCAAATTAAGAAATCATTCAAGCCAATTCATGTAAGATCCAATCCTTAGAGAGATGTGTTAGAATTCAGTCCTCTAAGGGTAGCCATTGAAGGTTTGGTGTGTTGTGACATAGATTTGTTCATTTATCAATCCTTGTCATTTTTCATTATCTTTTATCATCAAGGTTTAATTACCTAAATGGGGTTTGACCGAGGCAAACCCTATTCATCCAAAAATAAACATTTTTCCCTCTCTTTGTGTGTGCAAATTTGTAGGTGAAGAAGGATTGAAATTGGATCAAAAGAGTAATTTTGCAAAGTTGTCAAAGTCATCATCAAAGTTGTCAAGCCACAGAAACTTACCTATATATTTTGTTTATAACTTTTCAACAGTGGAATCCGAAGGAATCGAGAGCTAAGATCTAGGATCAAAGGACTGTGAAATCAAATTTTGGATCCCTATACAAAGACCCATTTTCCCTAGGGTAAATTTGTCCTTTTAGAACACTCAATAACCCTTTTTGGAGCCAAGTACATGTTATTATGCCCTTCTCAAATCTTCTTGTAGCTTGATGTTTTTGTTTGTGCTATCCTTTATTTCTACATTTCAAGTTTTGCATTGCATAATTGAGTTCATTAGGCATTTTATTTGCATCTCCCAAAAGTGCATTTCAATCATTTTTTGTCATAAGAAAAAAATTAGAGATCCCCCATCCCCATAGAGTTTTCTCACCTCAAGGTTGAAAGGATAAGTGCAAAAAAATGGGGGGCCAAAAAGGGGTCTTAAGTGGCCACTTTTTTTTTTGAAATCAGGAAACACTGACCTTGGATGAGAAATTGAGGATGGTAACACTCAAAATTTTAAGATGCAATAAAAACAATGTTCGTAGTGCTCCGAGTCTACTTTCTAAACTATTATTTTAAAAAAAAAATGGTAGACATTAAGGGGTTCAAAAAAGGGAGCCACATAAATTGGTGTTGTTTTTGTCAAAAAAACATAACATAGCGTCTTTTGTGGCTCCCTCAAAAGGTTAACTTCTTTTTGTATTTTAAAAATTGCTTCAATGAAAAATTAGCTAATAGCATGTAGTTTATGCCTGATTTTTTTGATAATTTTTTAATGAATATTTGATTTTCTACTCATTTTCAAAGTGGAAATATCCTAAAAAAACAAAATTTTGGCCATTGTACCCCTATAATTTTTGAAAACTAATTGAAAATCTTTTTTTTTTTTAATGTTTAGAATGGAGTCTAGTTTATAAAAATGTAATTTATTTGAAATTTCAATGAACGGTTAAAAAATAAAGTAAAAATTACCAAACACTGGTTTTTGACAAAAAACAAACACACAAACAAAAGAAATTAAAGATGAAAGCCTTAAATTGTCAAAATGAAAAAAATTACATCGTTAAATAGCTAAGAGAGAGCCTAACATTACCCAAGTGTTTGATTTACTTGACCTTGAAACACATGCAAACCTAATGGTTAACACAAATGAGATTATGTGAAATCCTATAGAAAATAAAGACACACGTCTTTGGACATTGGAAAGGCACTCCAACCCTTTGGGTTGGAAATCCAAAGAAAATCCAAGCCTAAGGCCTAGGGATTCTAAAAGCAAGATATAATGTGAGCGTGTTATAACGCGCTCGTATTATGTCATAGTTTTGACATAATGCAAGCACATTATAACCCACTTGTGTTATGTCTTATTTTGTATTTTGCCCCCTTTTACAAAATTTTGTTGTATGTTATGTCTCACTTGAAATCGTTTATGTGCAAGTTTGTTAAATGTATGTTTGATGTATTTATGTTTGTATATATATTTGTATGTATGTATGCATGCAAGCATGCATGTATCTATGTATGTATGTATGTACATGTATGTATGCATGTATGTGTGTGTGTGTGTATGCATGCTTGTATATATGTATGTATGAATGTATGCTTGTATGTATATATGTATGTGTGTGTGTATGTATGTACGTATGTATGTATGCATGTATGCATGTATCTATGTATGTATGTATGTATTCTTATTTGTATATATGTATTTGTGTATGCTTGTATGTATGTATGTAAGGGTTGAGGGTTGAGGGATTAGGGCTTAAGTAATAGATTGAGGGTAGAGGGTAGAGGGTAGAGGGTAGAGGGTAGAGGTTTGAGGGTTTATAGTTGCGGGATAATATTTAGCTTGTTAAGTGTATAAGATTAAGTGTGTAAGGTATAGGGATTAGGGTTTAGGATATTTGGTTTAGGGTTTATGATATGGATTGAGGAGATAAGGCATAGGGTGAAGGATTGAGAGTGTATGGTTTAAGTTTTAAGTATAGGGTTGAGGGACAATATTTAGGGTTTAGGGTATAAGGGTGAGGTTATACAGTATACGGATGAGGGTTTATGGGTGTAGGGTTTAGGGTTTAGGGTTTAAGGTATAGGGTTGATGATTGAGGGATTAGGAATGAAGTATATGGTTGAGGGTTGAGGGTTTACAGTTGATGGATAATGTTCAAGGTTGAGTTTCTAAGATATAGGGTTTAGGGTTTAAGGTTGAGGGTATAAGGCATAAGGATGAGGGTTGAGGGTAATGTATAGGGTTGAGTGTCCAAGGTGAAGTGTATAAGGTATAGGTCCATTAGGGTTTAAGATATTGGGTTAATGGATTAGGGCTTAAGTATTGGGTTGAGGGTTGAGGTTGTAGGGTGTAGGGTTTAGGGTTTAAGGGTTGAGGGTTTAAGGGTTGAGGGTTTAGGGTATAAGGGTTGAGGGTTGAGGGATGAGGATTGAGGGTTGAGGGTTTAAAGGTTGAGGGTTAGAGTTTAGGGTTTATGGTTTAAGGGATAAGGCTTTAAGGGTGGAGGGTTTAAGGGTTGATGGTTGAGGGTTTAAGGGTTTAGGGTTGAGGGTTTAAGGGTTGAGGGATTAGGGGTTGAGGGTTTAGGGTTTAAGGGTTGAGGTATTAGGGTGTAAAATTTTAGGGATTAGGGCTTAAGGGTTAAGGGTTGAGGGATTAAGGTTTAATGTATAGTGTTGAGGTTGAGGGTTGAGGCTTTAGGGATAGGGTTTAAGGTTGAGGGTTAATGGATTATGGTTTAAGGGTTGATGGTTTAAGGGTTTAGGGTTTAAGGTTCAAGGGTTTATGGTTTAAGGGTTGAAGGTTAAGAGATTGTGGTTTAAGGTATAGGATTGATGTATTAGGGTTGAGGGTTTAATGTATAGGGTAGATGGGCTGAGGTTTGAGGCTTTAAGGGTTGGTAGTTTAAGGGTTGAGGGTTGAAGGATTAGGGTTGAGGGTTGAGGGTTGAGGTATTAGTGTTGAGTGTCTATTGTATAGGGTAGAGGGTTTAAGGGTTGAGGGTTGAGGGATTAGAGTTTAAGAGTTTAGGGTATAAGGGTTGAGGGTTGATGGATTAGGGTCAAGGGTTGAGGGTTTAAGGTTTAAAGTATAGGGTTGAGGGATTGGGGTTGAGGGTCTAATGTATAGGGTAGAGGGTTTACATTTGAGGATTGAGGGTTGAGGGATTACGAGTTTAAAGTATAGGGTCGAGGGATTAGGGTTGAGGGTTTAATGTATAGGGTAAAGGGTTGACGATTAAGGGTTGAGGGTTGAGCCCGATTAAGGGTTTAAGGGTTGAGAAATTATTGTATTAAAGGATTAAAGTATAGGGTCAAGAGATTAGTGTTGAAATTGACTGATTCAATCCACAACTCCCATGAAACACCTGCAAGCGATAACCTATCACAATAGAAAAGATCAACAAGCAAGATTGTGCTCAATAACCCAAGAATTGTATTAATGCAAATAACTTGAATAATTTACAAATGAATGTGCATGCTTATAAGTAAAGCACAACCAAACCCTACTTGCAGATTAACAAGATAGTGACAAGTGTATTAATCTCATGTAATGAGACAACTTGTCCTAAATTTAGTCTAATCTAATAATAAGAATTAAACTAAAGATTAAAATGCAACTCCTAAGTTTAGCTTAAATGAACTAAAGTAAAAAAGCCTCTAATAATTAATTACTGATTAATTAATTATTAGATAATGACTTATTTACTCCAACACCCCCCTTAAGATTAACTTAGGGAGAAAATAAACTACTGATAAAGGAAGCTAAATGAATGCAGAATGGGTCCCAGATACAAGGCCTGATGAGGTACTCATGTACATAAATGAAACACTCATAACTGGAGAAAAGGAGAAAAACACATGGGAAAAACTCCTCTCCAAAAGAGAGAAAAATAAATGACTGTACTAGAGAAAGAAGGATAGAAGGAGGACTCAATGTGACCCCCCAAGGATTGCTTCTGTCATGCAAGTACAATAGATTTCCCCTGATAAGAGAGGGAAAATGAGGTTATGAATCCCCCCCATAATGAAAGAGCTCCCGTGTCAATGGTGAACGCTTGAAGACAAAATATGATCCACTACCTGCAAACAAAATTTCTCACCTTAGGAAGAAAATGATCCACTGGTGATTAGAGAAGCCACTCCAAAAGGATGGGTGATACTGGAATCCAAATCCAGATGATGTGTGCCTCTGAAAAGTGCTCATGTATCCACATGTTGAAAAGCGATGATGGAGATCCAAGATCTTGTGAAGACTAATGTAGAACAAGCTATAAAGGTGATGAAGATGGTGGTCCAACAGTGGTGATGTGGTTGTCAACAAAGAGGAGATGGATGTCCTCAAAGTAATCCTCTAGATCTGTAATATAGGACTCTACAAACAAGGATGATATGTCTGTGAGATACGAATCCCAAGTAGTTATGTCTGGAAGATGTATGATGTTCTGTTGCACTGAATCAATAGGGGCCAAAGATGTGGCTATTCTAAGCTGATCAGGAACAATAGGAGATGATGATGTAACCTCAATCTAAAGAGTGGGAACATGAATGCAAGTCTCTGAACCATCAGAACATGCAAGACCTGTGATATACTTAAGATCCTCTAAAGCATCGTCATCAAAGGGTATGCAATTTGTATCTACAAGAGGGATGAGAAAATATACAGTAGGATCCTCTGGGTATGGAGAGATATGAGGGTCTCCACGAATCTCCCAAAGATGTGTCCAAAGTATGTGGGGACATTCAATGTCTGATACAACATACATAGTGTCACGATCAACAATAGAACATATAACCCCTACAATATGATCTATGATGATGCCCCATGTTGATAAACTCCTTGGTGTGTCTGGTGTAGGTATGAGTCCATACAAATAAGGAAAAATATCAAGCCACTTGAGATGTGTTAGGATACCATTTCACCAAGACTCATAGTTATCCTTTTCCAAGTTGATCACAAAAGGATGAACAGAAAAACCCATGATACTCACTCAAATGAAAAAATCAGAGACTAAAACCATCAGTTTTGATAAAGCAGATCAAAATGATGTCATCTCATGCAAACAGATCCTCTCCAGGTGCCAAGATGTCCAAGTAATTAAGCAAAGTGTAAAAACACAAAATATTGCATAAAATGTACCTAGGGCAGATTTTGGAAAAAGTACATGAATAGATCTGAAGAGCTCTAAAATACCTTTCTGACGCCGCTTGAATCGCAAATATCAGAGATATAGGAAAAAATTTATGAGCTTGCAAGCTCAAAATGAAGATCTAAATTTGACTGAGAATAACAAGAACCATTAGCAAAATCTGATGATGATACCTACACCACTGAAAAGTTCGTGGAACCAGCTTTCCTACGATATCTCGTTTGCTTGATTTTGTCACTGTATGCCCAAGTTATGCCAAAAAGAAAAAAAATTGCTCCTTTAAGGAAAATTGGGGTTAGGATGGGGTCTAGGAGGTCGTACGATTGATGATGTCATGCTGACATCAACACTTCATGACGTTAAATTTGACGGCCATTTGGCCTTCACAATAAAAAAAATGCCCCCCTACTAGAAAAATTTCGATTGCCTAAAAAACCTGCATGGCTAGTATATTCCACAGGAATCTTAGAAGATTTCATCACTGGTTTTCCGAATTGTTGGAGGAGCCACCGACCGGATTAATGTGTTGCCTGGACATTTGTTTTCAATCGCCTAAGATTTTTGCAGGCTGCAAACTTTAGTGGCTTCCTCAACGGCTTCTGGGCGGCGGTGATTTGGCCGCCAACGGTACCCTATAGGGCCGTGTGGCTGGTACAACAGGCACAGTGTTCTAAGAACCTACGCAGGCTTTTTAAAAGCCATTTTCTTATTATTTGTTTTTTATTTTTCAATCAAAAATTTTGATTTTGCAAAAAGATATTTTGAAAAAGAAAATCTATATATCTATATATTTTTTAATTTTGAGAAAATAAAAAATTAAAAAACCTGATTTTTCCTAGAACACCTGTATCGTACGCCTGCACGAAATTCGAGACAAAACAAGGCACGGATTTGCATGCCCTTAAAAAAAAAATTCCTTTCATTGCAACTGCTCGGATTTGAGAAAAACGACAAGCGTTCTTAAGGTTTTGAGCCACTCTGGATGCGATGGCGAGGCCCATTTTTCTCTAGGATGCACCAAAAATTTTCTCAAGGTCAGATCTCTTCATAAATTGAATAAGGGGCTATAGATCTGGGCTCTGATACCATGTTGGAATTGATTGATTCAATCCACAACTCCCATGAAACACCTGCAAGCGATAACCTATCACAATAGAAAAGATCAAGAAAGCAAGATTGTGCTCAATAACCCGAGAATTGTATTGATGCAAATAACTTGAATAATTTACAAATGAATGTGCATGCTTATAAGCAAAGCACAAGAAAACCCTACTTGCATATTAACAAGATAGTGACAAGTGTATTAATCTCATGCAATGAGACAACTTGTCCTAAATTTAGTCTAATCTAATAATAAGAATTAAACTAAAGATTAAAATGCAACTGCTAAGTTTAGCTTAAGTGAACTAAAGTAAAAACTCCTCTAATAATTAATTGCTGATTAATTAATTATCAGATAATGGCTTATTTACTCCAATGATTAGGGTTGAGGGTTTAATGTATAGGGTAGAAGATAGAGGGTTGAGGGTTTAAGGGTTTAAGGGTTGAGGGTATAAAGTTGAGGGATTAGGGTTGAGGGTCCAATGTATAGGGTAGAGGGTTGAGAATTGAGGGTTGAGGGTTGAGGGATTAAAGGTTTAAGGGTTTAACAGTTAAGGGATGAGGGTTTAGGGTTTAAGGGATATTTCTATAAATGAGTTTCTATTTGTTTTCAAGGAGTAGGCTTTGAGTGCAACAATGAATAAATGATCTTTAATCTTCCTCTAAACTTCTTTAGATATAAAACCTACACATTCAAAAAGAGGGGAAGGGTTGTTCCATTTAGGGGCTTTCCTTAGTCAAACCCTGTGTTAGTGTTTCTACTTCCACAATGGCAATGTCAATGATAGAAAACCTATCCTTTTGAGGGATAGAGAAAAATGATAAAAAAAAAATGATGAATCCACAAAGTGCTGCAATTCACCACCCTTCAATGGCTTCCTTGAAGGATTGAAGCCATACACATCTCCTCAAAGATTGGATCTTGCTTTCTTGACTTGCTTGAATTACTTGGAGACCTACAAAAGGTTTAGCCTTCACAAATAATGATGGAATAAACATAAATAAACTCACATATGATTTGACATGATGCTTGGATCTTGAATTGCTACAATAAATCTTTGAAAATCTACTCTTAAATGCTCTTGAATTCCTCTTGATAATAATTTCTCCAATAATTTCCTAGATACTTCTTGTTGGTTATCAAATGATGCAATAACTAGGTATTTATATGCAATTATTCTAATTTTTCATAAATTAAATCCTGATAGCTAACTTTGGACACTTGAATTTCAAGTAATAAAATGATGACATCAACATATTTTAATTTGGAGCCAAAATAGGGGGACTAATTCACCCTGGGTGAATATGTCCCAGCCCTATTTTTTGGAAATTAAGGTGTTAGGGGGCAAAGTATTATATGAATGCATTTATTTTCCTTACAATTTGTTAGTAATTGTTAAAAATGGTCCATGGAATGCATAATTTAGGAAATTAGGTGTTCACCTAGGTCCAATAACTTAAGGTGGGGAAAACATAGCGTGAAATTGTCAAGGGTGATAATTTACGATGCTACATTTAGCCCCCACTTTAGTGAGAATATGAACTTACACTTAAACTCACACTAAAGTAGAAAATATATGTCAAGAGGAGTTTGATTGTCCAATTGTTGAAGAGATAGGATGACAAAGGATCAAGGGGTAGTGTACAAACCCCCATGATCCAAGATCCCATGGAAAACCAACATGAGCACAAAGGAACACACACATGTATGAAATGCAACAAGACAACATACACATACATATTGAAAACATAAAGCATACACGATGAAGACACATGAAATAACATAACATAAAGGTGACAATGAAATAAAAACAAACACAGTGTAAACATAATGCAAACACAAAGAAAACATGCAAAAGACACACAACAAAATAAAAGGTTAGTACTTAAAAGGATTCAAGTTGGTAAGGTAAAGAGACCTCAATCTTAAATTGTCTCAAATACCAAACGTCATTCATCAAATGAATGTTAGACAAGAGAATGATCCCATGAGGACTAGCAAGTTGCGTTATGACATATCACTCATGGGCCACATGGATATTTTGGCTAGCAAGTTGTGTTATGCTAGGTGTCCATGCAATATGATGGGTTCCACAAATCTACCGAGGTGTGTTATGCTAAACACTCATGAAACACATAGCTCTACTGTCAAGCAAGGTGTGTTATGCTCAAAGACCATGTTAAAAGGGGTGTCCATGAATCAACAAGTTGTGTTATGTTGAAACCATAAACCAATTTGCTAAAGCCTCCCCTAAGAAGGTGTATAAACTTTCCTAAGAAGGTACAAAACTCACATAAGAAGGTGCAAAGGCTCACCTAAGAAGGTGCATAAATGAAAAACTCACCTAAGAAGGTGTATAAATGACAAACTCACCTAAGAAGGTGCATAAACTTTCCTAAGAAGGAACAAAGACTCACATAAGGAGGCAGAAAAACTCACCTAAGACGGTGTAAAGTTTTTCCTAAGAAGTCACATAAACATTTAAGAAGATAAAACAAGACAAGGCCAAAACCTCAAGGGGTGTTATAAACAACACCATCACAAAAGGTTCTTTACAATAATAACAAAGGGGAATTTCTCAATATATGAAGGGTCACACCTTAGGGAATATCACACTTGACATCACCACCAAAAGAAGACAAGTCATGGAATAAAAGACTCACACCGTAGGGAATCCTATCCATAGCATTACCACCAAAGGGAACATCATATGCCAAGAAAGGTCATAGTCTTAAGGGATATGAAGCCCAATATCACCACAAAGGAAACACTAACATAGATTGAGAATGCCATACTTTCATTGATAAGGTCACAGTTTCTAGGAGATGCATGCTATCATCACTAAAAAGGGACCATTTCTTATTCAAACAATAGATGGGGGACTATATGCCCCCCTTTAAAATGTTAGTGTACTTTCTACACAAACGTTTTAAGGAGATAGAAGGGGATCCCTTGCTAGAACGAATGCACCTAATACAAGGCTATCTAACCCCTTGCCCCCAAGTGTAGGGAGAAAGGTGAGCCAAGATGGATTATGATATGTTGCTCCTTGCAAGATAAAATATGATTGCATAAAGCATAGTTTATTACCCCTTGCATGGTAATGAGTATTTTGTGATACTAGAACTACCACATGGTAAGGATCAAAAAATAATGCTATTTGTATTTGGAGAGTCTTGCATAATTAAGTGAAGGTTTTTGTGATGTTTTTGTTATTTTTGAAGGACATTAACCAAGACCTCTTGTTTTGAAGGCACTCCTTTCATCTCATGAATCCATGGTCTACCCAAGAGAATATTATATGAAATATCATGGGGCATGACATGGATGGGATTTTGTAACACAACAAGACCAAATTTAACAAGTAATGTAACCACACCAAGCGATTGTCTTCCCATATTGTCAAAACCATGGATAGTTAAATCAAATGGTTGAATCAAATTCTTATCCACTCTAATTTAATCCAAAAGGTGAACACTACAAATATTAATCCCTAAACTATTGTCAATAAGGGTACGCCTAATCCCATTCTTGTTGATGGTAACCATTATCATCAATGCATCATTTTTTTTGTGTTTCCAAAGGGGGTAATTAATTTGGAAGTTGTGTCTTGTCCTTGGCTTTGTTTTGGTTGTAAAGTTTTGGGCATTACATGGTAACTCATTTTGATGAAAGACAATATCCAAATTAGTTGAATTCATACTCTCAAGAAAAGTTGCCACATCATTTGGTTGAGCACTAGAAGGGACAACAAATTTCTATAAAGAATTTTGAAGTATGCTATGATAAACAGGTGATGTTTGAATCAAATCTCACAAAGAAATCTTAGTTGGGGTATTACAAAGTTGTTCTACAAGATCATACTCCTTACCATTTGTAGATAGGAGGAGATTTTCTACCCCAGAGTCTCAAGAAAATCAAGAGTATTCAATAATCAAATGGTACTCAACTACCTCAATACTACCTCAAAGAATAAAGCTCAAGTGGCAAGATAAAAAGGTGAGAGTTTGAGAATCAAAATGTGTAGGCCACAAATGTTTTCTTGATAGACTAACGAGCTCTCAAACAAAGGAAAAAAGTGTGGCACATGGATGATAGCATGGTGCACTAGCATGATTTGTATGAACTAAAAATCAAGAATGTCACAGAAAACAACTTAAGAGACTACTGCTATTCTAACTGCTAAGAACTCTTAGAATGCGAGAAAATAAAAGACTATAACAAAGAGTAAAGTAAAGTAAACTAAGTGAAATATAAATGACAAAGCGAGAGAGTAAGAGATAGAAAATTCTCACAATTTAGACCAAGAAATGAAGCCTCCAATAAATGAATATCTTCAATACCTACACACATAAGACTGAGGAAAATTGTTGGGGTTGTTTAGGGGCTTTCCTTAGTCAAACCCCCGTTTAGATGTTCCCACCTCCACAAGCAACCAGATAGATAGATAGATAAATAGACAAGATAGTAAAATGCATAGATAAGGGATGTGAGAAATCCCAAGATGCTCAAAGACACAAGACAAGTAGATAGGTATCACCTACAAGGCTTGAGGAAGCCAAAGAGAGAGAGTGAGAGAGACAACTGTGAGAGCCAAGAGAGTAGTAGAGAGCATTGTAAAAAATTTAGAGTGTTGTAAAAAGAAAGAGAGTTGTATAAGCAAGAAAGCAAGAGAAAGAGAGATAATAGAATGTCCAAGAGAGGAGAGGATAAACCAAGAGTGAAAGAGAGAAAGACCTAGAAGAAGCAATAGAAATAAATAGATAGATTTAAAAGAGAGAAGAGGAGGGAAAAGAAGGTTCTCGAGCTGTTAGAAAGTGCCCTGATCTGTTCTCACTAATAAAGGTAGGTGACAAGTGGAAACACACTCAGAAACAACCATTTGTACATTGAAATGTCGTGGGATGCTAGCGCAGTGCACATACGTCCGTATGGTGCACAAGTGTCCAAACAAATCACACTACAAAATGATGGAAACGAGGAAAGCACAAGGTTTGATGCAACGCTGATGCACAAAGGTAGTTGTTGAAAAGGGGTCTTGAGCATCTTGAGAGGGGAAAGGCTAATTCAAGGGCTAAAATGAGCCTACATAAATACTAAGGGAGTGGACACTCAAGTGGATGCAAAAAATATAGGTGAAATTGCAAGGGGTGTAATTTTATGACACTACATTTTTCCCTCACTTTAGCGGGCATATGAATCTACATGAATATGCATGCTAAAGGAAATATACTAAACATAAATAACATCATGATACAAAAAGTATGTTGTAGAGGAAGTAGATAGCCCTTCAAACCAAGGAAGCATGCCCCCAGGTTGAAGACCTATGCATTAGACAAAATAGATCTACACAAGACAAAAAGGTTAGAACAAAAAAGGTCATTACATCACGTGATTAGAACATATACATGGATAACACATACACAAAGGAACATGAAAGAAAAACTAACAAGATTTGAGTTAGCAAAGTGAAAGAGACCTCAATGTAGAAGGTTGTCTTAGTACTATGCATTGTCCCCAAATTAAGAAATAATACATAGAGGAATTCTTAAATGGAGAGAAGAATATAAGGATTGATTGCTTCAAGAGAAGAATGCATCCAAGAGATAGGGAAGCAATTAATGTTAGAGAGAAAAAGCATATACTTAGGATGAAGAAGATTCAAGTCTTTGATTTGGTATATACAATTGTAAAGTTGGGGTAGGATACGAAGAGGACACGGTTCTTCCATACTATAGAGCTGACTGAAAATTCACCACAAACATGTTTGTTGCAAACAAACACGTTGGGCGAAAATTGAAAAATAATACACCATGAAAATTTTCATAAGATATAATCTGATCAGATATAAGACAGTGCTGATAGGTATGGCTAGCATGGATAGAGTCCATATGGCAAGCATGTAGGCCTATGGCTGCTACAAAATACATTGCAAGAGAGTCATAGAAAAGACAGGTCTAGTCAGGTTGTCCCCCAAGCTAGATGCCAAGATATAAGACATCCAAACATCAAGACACAAGGATGTCAAATATCATATATAAGACAGGTCTAGTCAGGATTCCCCCAAGCTAGACGCCAAAATATAAGACATTCAGACATCAATACACAAGGATGTCAAATATCAAGTATAAGACACAAATTATAAGACACCAAAAAAGAATTTTGAAAAAGACTTTCACAAAGGGGTTCTTTCATTTGGGAACCCTTTTCATAAGACATCACGACACCAAGGGACCCTTTTGAAAGAACACTCCTTTTGAAAGAAACATCATTTTCCATAAGTGATTTTGTCATCAAGGAATCCTTTGGAAGATCTTTCATTAACAAATCCTTTTAAAAGAATGCTCTTGTTTGAAAAGTGAAGTTTTTAGCAAGGATTCTATTTTCAAGGGATCTTTTTGAAAGAAATTTTTACCAAGGAATATTTTTAAAAGAATAATCTTTGTTGAAAATTAAGAAAATATGATAGCCCCCCCTTAGAATCTTGTGTGCTACACAAAGGAGCACATGTCATTCTAAGGAGAGAAAAGAAAGACATTGAGACAAGAGGGGGTCCTAAAGGACATACACCTCCAGAATGATTCACCTTAGCCCCTAGCATATAGGAGAGGATAAACATTCTAGATACTATTGTGTCTCTACCATAGAGAAAGTATGGTTGCACACAATAGTGTACAACCATGCATGGCAATGAGCAAGGAAATCTATGAATGCCACATAGCAAGAAGCAACACAATAGAAGGGAGGTGTAAGAACCTCATGAGAAGATTCTTATAATGGATAGGATAGAGGTAAACCTCAATATGAAAAGACAAGTGCATCAACAATTGGAAGAGTGACAACACCAAAATCAAGAAGTTTTTGTATTTTTCCCTTCAATGCCTTACATTAGCTAGTGGAATGGCCAAGCACTCAATGGTATGCACATAAATATATTATTTTTTATCATGCTAATGAAACTTCTTATGTGTAGGGGGAAGAGTAATTAAGTGGGCTTTGAGAAGCCTCAAAAAAATATGCTCTTGCTTAGATAAAGAATGAGGATTAGGAAGCAATCCTTTCTCTTGTGAAGAAAAGTTTGACTGCTCACAAGAAGAAGACACCCGTGCAACAAACAATGGAGGAGGGGATGGAGACACACAAGAAGGCTTGTAACCTAAACCCCTTACAAAAGAGTGACGTTTCGGTTCCAAAGGAACCTTAACTACCTATTCCATGCACCCAAGACCATTTCCTTTATACCCATGCTTAGAGAGAATATTAAATCCAAATCCATAACGTGATTGCAACTCCTCAGAAGGGGGATGATCAACATTAAAGACATTACAATTGGTGTTCACATTATCTCATGATACAAAAGAATAATCATATTCAATAGTGGTTTTGAATGATATTGTTGGGATATTTAAGTGGATTGGGTTGACTTTATACTCTCCAATGAAGGATTATGTAAAGTCTAAGGAACCCCAATCATCACCAAGACATTCATTTCCTTGAGCAGAAGGAGAAGGATATTCTTTAGGGACATATGTCTCAAGAGTGTCCTTTGTAACAGGTACTGCTAGAGTAGACGCCAATGCATTGGAAGATATTGAAGGTATAAGACTTTTAAGAGTGGGCACAACTGAAGCCTGACCAACAACTACCATCTCACATAAGTGTATGGCATCAAGGTCAGCCCTGATTGTGACTACTTGATTATTATGAATGAATTTGATGGATCTATGTAAGGTAGACAAAACTACACCCATAGCGTGAATCCACAGCCTATCGAGAAGAATATTAAATGGTAATTTTCCTAACATAACATGTACAAGGGTGGGTATGGTAATAGGTCCCAACCTCAAAGGCAAGATTATTGTGCCTAAGGCTTGTCAACTAGTATTATCAAATCCATGAATATACAAAGAAGAAGCAACAAGAGAAGTTGAATCAATTTTAATTTTGGGCAATAGATCAATACTACAAACATTGAGTGTTGAACCAATGTCAATGAGAGTACATCTAATGCCAATATTATTAATGTTAACTATTATCATTAAGGGATCTGTCTACTTTTGTACTTCCAGGGGTGAGAGTTCTTGTGGATCAAACGTAATATTTGGAAAATCTGCATGAATATGATCCATCAACGCGTTAACATCTGTCGGCCTAGTAGAAGAAGGCAAGAGGGTCTTTTTCAAGGCTTCCAGAAGTATACCTTGATAAACTAGAGCAATTTGAAGCAAATCCCAAAGTGATATCTTGGAAGGAGTAACACAAAGTTTCTCAACAAGATCATACTAACTCGGTCACTTAGCTATAGGTCTAGGTGCTTGAGGAACGCTTGGCCAAGAAGGCGGTAAAGAAGTAGATTGATCAATATTTTGTTTATTCATTCTAGTATTATAAGTATGGGCTATTGCTCTATGAGAGGGATCCTCACCATTAAATGGAACACCACAAATGGAACAAATTCTTTTAGGAGAAGGACTAGTTGAATTCACATAAATGATCAGTCTCTTAGGCTATTGAGGAGCAACAAAGACTATGACGACATTTACAAATTCATCATGACTTTTAGAAGAATTGTTTGAAGAAATATACTCAACATCTATCCTAAGAGGATTTGATGTTAGAGGAGCTTAATCATTCACTAATGCATCATCTCTAGAAGAAATTGCATTGGAATGAAGAGAAGATTCATCATTCACTAATGTATTGTCTCTAGAAGACAGTGCATTGGAATGAAAAGAAGGTAGAGTAATGTTAAGAAAAACATCAATGATTTCCTCTTTCACCAAAATATCCTTAGAAAGAATTTCAGGAGAGGGATCAATAAAGAATAAGAAGAAAGGAAAAAAGAACTCACTTTCACACACTTGGAAGAGAACTTCTTGAAGTTTCTTAACAAAGCTAGAAAGAGATAGAAGGAAAAAATATAAAAAGTGAATTTTGAAATAGATATATAGATAAGTCAGCCGAAGGCCGACATATATCCCTATTGACGACATGGAATGGGGTTCGGTGCAACGCCCTGAATTTTTTTCTTAGAAGGACAAATATTGTATTTTCCATTTTTTTGTGTGGAAGGAGCGTTCATGTCAGGTTCACCAAAATTTAGAGGAGGATATTTGCTACTCAAGAGTCTTAGGACAAGCAAGAGTCTTCAAGGAGAAAATGGTCCTCAACTACCTCAAGACTACCTCAAAGAATAAAGATCAAGTGGTTGGGTAAAAATGTGAGAGTTCCAGAATCATAATGAGTAAGCCATAGAGGTTTTTTGGACATACTAACGAGCTCTCAGCCAAAGGATAGAAGAACGATACACATATGACAACACGATGCGTTGGCATCCCAAAGGCGCATTGGCATCTCGTATGGACCGAAAATCAAGAATGTCATAAAAAATAGCTTAAGCGACTATTTTTTCTCTATCTACTAAGAACTCTTAGAATGCAAGAAAATAAAAGACTATAACCAAGAGTAAAGTAAAGTAAACTAAGTGAAATATAAATGAAAAAGCGAGAGTAAGAGATAGAGAATTCTCACAATAGACCAAAAAATGAAGCCTCCAGTAAATGAATATCTTCAATACCTGCACACATAATACTGAGGGAAATTAATGGAGCTATTTGGGGGTTTTCCTCAGTAAAACCCCTTGTTTTGGTGTTTCCACCTCCACAGACAACTAGATAGATAGATAGATAGATAGAAAGATAAATAGACAAGATAGTGAAATGCATAGAAAAGGGATGTGAGCAATCCCAAGATGCTCAAAGACACAAGACAAGTCTAGATAGGTATCACTTGCAAGGCTTGAGGAAGCCAAAGAGAGAGAGACAACTACGAGAGCCAAGAGAGTAGTAGAGAGCAATATTATGACAACTTTAGAGTGTTGTAGCAAGCAAGAGAGTTGTGCAAGCGAGAGAGAAAGAGAAAGAGAGACAAGATAATTTCCAAGAGAGGAGAGGAGAAACCAAGAGAGCAGGAGAGAAAGACCCAAAATATGTAATAGAATGAAAGAGAAATTTAAAAGAGAGAAGAGGAGGGAAAATAAGGTTCCTGAGCTATTACAAAGCATCCCAAGCCGTTACCATCAACATTGAAGTTAGGTGAAAAGAGGAAACACACTTGAAAATGACAGTTTGTACTTTGAAATGTTGCAAGATGCTAGTGCAACACACAAATGTCTACATGACACATTGGTGTCTAGACAAATCATGCTACAAAACAATGGAATTAGGAAAGCATAAGGTTTGACGCAAAGCTGACTCACAAAGGTAGCTACTAAAAAGGGGTCCTGAGCATCCTGTGAGGGGAAAAGGATGATGTAGGGGCCAAAATGAGCCTATACAAATACTAAGGGAGTGGATGCTAAATTGGATGCAAAAAATGTAGGTGAAATTATAAGGGGTGCAATTTTACAACACTACACCATTATGCTAGGGAATATTAGGTGCGGGTGGAAAGTATGGTTGAGGTAATGGGATGGATGTTGGAATTTGTTTTGGTTGTTTATTATTTCTAGTGTTATATGTGTGAGAAATTGTGTGATAACCTGGTTGTTGTGACACATGATTACTAGGAAGTTGTTTTGCAAAGTTTAGGATATGGCCATGAGGTTTAGGAGGTCCTATAATGAGAGGTGACTTAGGAGGCCCAATAATTAGAGTACTTTTAGGAGGTCCTATAATTAAAGGATTTTTAGGGCTAAAGAAGATCTAAAATTAAATTGTGTGTTCATAACCTCAATTGAGTTATCTACTTGATGATCTTCTATCGAGGGACCTGTCTAATGTCACCTTAGCATCTTATCTATGCAATCCATCTTATTATCTTTTGAAAGAAATGTATTAATGATTTTATCCTCTTGTAGCACAATATCTTCCCAATTAGGAGAGGTATTGGGAGAAAAACAAACAAGACTCTAATGGATCTCAATGATTGGATCCTCTAACACCAAGATACCTTCTTCACAAGTAGGTGAGGTATCAGGAGAAGAAAAAGTATGATTGTCATGATTGTCAATGATTGCATCCTCTTGCACCAAAACATTCTCATTGGTGGGGGAGATGGTGGGAGATGAATGAAGATTAGGCAAAGTGATATTAATAAATGTGTCAATGATTTCATTCTCTTGCGCCAAGATACTCTCACAATTAGGAGAGATATTGGGAGAATGACCAACATGCTTGTTAATGATTTCATTTCATTTCCTTAGATTGTACTCATAAGTAGGAAGATTATAATTATACAATTCATATGTTAGCATATCAAAACCACATCTTTAAAAAGGAAACATGTTACTAGCCCTATGGATCAAGCTAGCAATGTTTTTAGCAAAACAAATAGTTACAAGACTGATATACAAAAACTGAGGCTAGATCTGGGCAAAGACCAGAGACAAGATTTTGCACTGTGAATTTGAGCTCAATTTAGTAGGAATAGGTCACCTAGGGTGACTATGTCTTGTACAAGTTCTTAAAAAATTCAAAATTTGAGTGTGTATTATACAATTTAAGGATCTCAAGTCTATGTGCAAACAAGTTTGACAGTGAATATTTTTCCAGAAATTGCCCAATTTTATGATTATGTAACTCAAAATGCAAGTGTGCAAAAATTTGGAAAATGTTCAAGCAATAAAATACAATTATAAATGCAATTTATAGATCTAACATGTAACAATTGATTGATTCTAATATGCCTAAATCTGAAAATAATGATGTTGATTCCTTTTTGAAACAAAAGAATGCAATTTTTTTCACTTTTTGAGTTGTATGCAAGATGCCTAAATGAATGCAATGAATAATTTCAGATTTGATTGCAAATTTAAATGACCTAGTATAGATTTTGAAATGCAATTTGAATGTAAATCATATCTAAGATGAGTGAAATTAACCCTATTGCAACCTATAATGCAATAATGTATGCAAATTTTTGAATTTTTATACCTTTTATGATGCAACAATGAATGCAACAATGAACAATGCAACCTAGATCTAGGATGGTTTGCTTCAAATTTTAGAAGGTATATAATGTTAACAGGTTAGGTTCAACAAAATGTTTTGTAAAAAAAGGGAAACTATCCTTTGGATATTGGCACTCTTTAGGGTTTGACATCTTTTCCTACTTATCATTAAGAATGTGTGGGATGGATGGAAACAATATGATTGTGAATGGGGGTTTGATGGATTTGGAAAAAGATATATGACTGACTTACAACTTGAAATGTGATTCAACCAGCCCTTGAACAAATATGAAATGGACCTAAGAATGAAACACAATGCAATGACTAGGCTAATGATGTAATTTATTGTTCTTATGCAAATACACCAAGCATAGAAAGTCACAGACAAATTCAAACAATTGAAATGGACAGAGCAAGAAATTGTACACCTATCCTACAAACTTAAAGCTAATTTTGGAGGACTAATCACCCTGGGCGAATACGTCCCTGTAAAGGTATTTCATATATGTTTTCATAGTCCACGAGAGCCAAGTCATAGTTTCCATTTTTTGCTTGTTGCATTGTCATATCACTATCGAATATTTTTGTAAATGAGTTTCTATTTGTTGTCAAGGTTTAGGGTTTGAATGCAACAATGAATAAATGATCTTTAATCTTCCTCTAAACTTCTTCAGATTTGAAACCTACACATTCAAAAAGAGGGGAAGGGTTGTGCCATTTAGGGGCTTGCCTTAGTCAAACCCTATGTTAATGTTTCCACTTCCACAATGGCATTGCCAATGATAGAAAACCTATCCTTTTGAGGGATAGGGGGTGATCCCACAATAGTGGTTTACAATTTTTGGCCAAACTGGACACTAAAATAATTTTTTTTAACTAAATCTTCACTTTCGGGCTCCTATAGTGGCTAAACTGTGAGGAATTTGAAGATGATGCAAACTAGAGTTTCGTGAAATTTTGTCTATAGATTCTAAATATATTTTTTCAAAAATTTTGGAATCAGATTGCACTTCTTTTCCATCTCCCTCGAAAACTAGTTTTTTTAAAACAACATTTTTAAAAAGTGACACTCACCGTATAAGGCATAACTTTTTTTCCATGAAGGATAAAATTCTAATTCTTTCAAATTTAGATTGTAACTCTAATATCTAGTGGTTCCACTTGGTTAGATAGTTTTTATTGAATTTTTGTTTTTAATCAAGTTTTGAATTCAAACCAATTATAATTCAAACATAGCGCACTGTATAACGCTTAACTTGTTTTGTATGTATCAAAATTCAAATTTTTTTTTCTTTGTTGGATCAAGGACTTCAATATCTGGTGCACTAATATTTTAATTTTATTTTTTAATAATCTGCTATTTTTCCACATGTGTAGAACAGAACTTGATTTTCGGTGAAAAACCTACATTCACGAGAAATAAAAAATAAATATAATAATAAAATTAAATTTATTTAAAATTATACTTTTTGGGAAGCTTGTAATAAGGACTACATATTTACAAAAAATAAATTTTAAATGAATTCATTTGATCCCCCTAAAATTTAAATCAAAAGTGGTTTTTATCAGCATTTTGATAAGTGTAAAGGAGACTGTTATAGGTATGGCTTAAAATTAGCGGGGTTCTATCCAAGGGGGTTTGATTTAAGGTAGTTTGATCAATCCCTCTTCAATTGGAATTATTTAAATGGAACCTTTTAAGGCTTAAATCATTATATTTTCTAAAAATATGTGATTTCAACAAAAATTAGTTTCTCCCAAAAATTGTAAACCAACTTTGTGGGATCACCTAGGGATAAATGATAAAAAGGAATGATGAATCCACAAAGTGTTGTAACTCACCACCCTTCAATGGATTCCTTGAAGGACTAAAGACACATATCCTCAAGGCTTGGATCTTGCTTGCTTGATTTGCTTGAATTACTTGGAGACCTACAAAATGGTTAGCCTTTGCAAACAATGATGACATAAACATACATAAACTCGCATGTGATTTGAAATGACGCTTGGATCTTCACTTGTTGCAATAAATCTTTGAAAATCTACTCTTGACTTGCTCTTGATAATAATTTTTGTAATAGTTTCCTAGATTCTCCTTGTTGGTTTTTGAATGATGCAATAACTAGGTATTTATATGTAATTATTCTAATTTCTCGTAAACTAAATCTTGATAGCCAACTTTAGACACTTCAATTTCAAATAATAAAATACTAACACCAACATATTTGAATTTGGAGCCAAAATAGGGGGACTAATTCACCTTGGGCGAATATGTCTCAGCCCTATTTTCCAAAAATGAAGGTGTTGAGAGAAAAGTATTAAATGAATGCATTTGTTTTTTGCTTGCAATTTGTTTGTAATTGTTAAAAATGGTCCATGGAATGCATAATTTAGGAAATTAGGTGTTCAATTAGGTCTAATAATTTAATATCATCTACCAACATCTTAGATCTCTATATCTATATCTCTATTTTCCTCCATATCTCTTTCTGATCCAATGTTTATTCATGTTTCTCCTTCTATCCCTCCCTCTCTTTATCTCTATCTCCTTATCTCTCCATCTCTTCCCCCCTCTCTCTCTCTCCATCTTCATCTTTGTATCTGTCTCTATATTCCTCTCTCCCTCTCTATCTCAATCCATCCCCCCTCTCTCTATGCCTCTCTCTCCATATTCATCTTTATATCCACATATATCTTCCTCTCTCCCTATCTACCTCTATATACCTCTCCCTATCTCTACCCATCCCTCTCTAGCTCTCTCTCTCCCTCTTCCTAGACCTCTATATCTATATCTATTTGCCTCTATCTCTCTCCCCTATCTTTATCTCTCGATATTTTTCCTTCTATCTCTCCCTCTTTTTACCTCTATCTCCTTACCTCTCCATCTCTCCCTACCCCTATACCTCTCCCTCTATACACCCTCTCTATATATCACTAGCTATCTCTATCTCTATCTTTTTATCTTTCCATCTCTCCCTCTCTCATTATCTCCCTCTCTTTGTCTCTCTCTCTCCCCCTCTCCATCTCTATCTCCATCTCCCTCTCCATTTCTCCATCTCTCTAATATTTGTCTCTATCACCTCCTTTCTCTCTCACTCTTGCCCCCTTTATTTTTATCTCCCCCTCTCCCTCTCTATCTATATCTCATTATCTCTGCCCCTCTCTCTCTCTCTTATTCACTACATCTACCCCTCCATATTTCCTTTTATATATCTCTATCTCTCTCTATCTCCCTTTTGCTCCTTATCTTTATCTCTTTACATATCAATATATTTCTCTACCTCTACCTCCCTAACTCTCTCTATCTCCCTTGATCTATATCTCTTCCTCTCTCCCTCTCCCTCTCCCCTCTCTCTCTATAGATTGATCTATCTCTCCCTATATCCCCCTCTCCTCTCTCCTTCTACCTATCTCATTCCTTTTCTCTGCGTCTATATCTCTATCTCCCCCTTCTCTATATCTCCCCTTCCCCTCTCTCTCCTTATATCTCCATCTCTTTATTAATCTATCTCTCTCTATCTCTCCCTCTCTATCTCTCTACCTCTCTCTCCCTCTCTCTATAGATCGTTCCCCCTTTCTCTTTCTCTCTCTCTACCTCTCTCCATACATTACTTCTTGTCTCTATGTTTATCTTTCTATCTCTCCATCTCTCCCTTTCTCTTACCCTCGAGGTTTTCAATTCATAGTACAATCTTGTGACATCTCTCTAACCTCTTTCTCTCTTATTCTCTCCTCTAATTCTTTTCTTTGTCTTCATATCATCATCATTTAGAGGTGAATTATTTTTAAATCGAGATATTTAGGTATTTTCATTACATAATTAATCCAGTTTTATTTTCTAGTTTTATTGACATTTTTTTTGTTTTCCTCTTGCATCCTCTCTAACTTCATCTCTTATAAACTTTTTTTTTTATCTTTCCATTACTTCATAATTTCCTTTTTTGATCTCTCAAATCTTTTTTAATTAATTTTCCTTCCTTCATGTTCTTTTTTCCATCATTAGGTTTACTATCTTTGTTCTAATTCTAACTTAGGATCTTTTCCTTTAATGTTAAACATTAGATTAATCAATATAATTTTTTTTTTTTAAATCTTATCTTTTTTCTTTGTTTTGAAGTCCTCTCCACAACCTACCTCTTATTTTTAAGTACAAGTCCATTTCTTCACTTTCCTCTTCTCGATGATGGATCATTGAATGCGTTCTGAAACATTTTAGAAAAACATACATAGTAAATCTAGAAGTGGCTCTATTACAATATGGACTATGAAAAACTTATGCCTACAAATTATAAGATAACTTAAAATATGATGAATGTTGATATTATTTATATAGATAAACAAATATCTAATAATGATTATAATGATTGAATAAAATAAATAATTTTTTTATATAATTTCTCTTTATTTGTTAAAGCCATGTTAAATAATATTTTAATAATTATACGATATAAAAAATAATAATATTAATTTGAAAATTAAAAAATAAATGTTATAAATAATTATATGATAAATTTAATTTTTATTTATTTATTTATTTTTGAACAAAGCTAATTTAAAAAAAAAATAACAATCCACAAAAGAACTTCCCAAATAAAGAATATTATGATAAAAGTAATAGTAAAAACATAAAAACAAAAAAAAATTATAAACTGATATATGTGAAGTGAAACAAGGCTCCTCTCCCGAGAAAAAAAAAATCTTACTACTTTCTTTCCATCCATTCATTTTAGATTTTATTTGAATTTTGTAGTTCTGGACGCAATCTTAAATAGTTGTAAATCCTTTGCGTCCAAAACTACGTATGACTGACGTGACCAATGAATGACCAAATAAAGATTCCAAACTCTACCAGAACAGAGACAGATAATAAATAGCTACAGTTCAAACAATATGAAGTCATTAATGGAGTTCTGAAAAGCTGTCCAGATCATCATCTGACAGCATATTATCTTAATTAATTAGATTAGTTAAAATTATAAAATTTCCAATCACAAAATTGTAAGGTAGTAGCATTTATAAGTATAACAGAAGTTCTCTGTATTTATTTTTCTGTATTAAGGTATTATAATTTTTTATTTATTTTTCTTTTAAAAGATCCTTGTAGATGTCTGAAAAAAATATTCTAAAAAAATTTCAATTTTGAAGAAAATGACTATATATAGTCTCAATAATGCATTTTTCCTGTATTTATTATTTAATTGAAAATAAAAAACTGTTGTTTAATGACTTTGAATTAATTAATAAATACTATCAGAGATGTATTTCAAAACTGAATAGACAACAGTAATTTTGAGCAGGTCACCTGTCCATCGGAGTCCCATCGAAAATAATTTATTTAATGATTAAAAATTAGATTTTATTTATTTGGTGCATACAATACGTCAATTAACGTAGTGAATATACCAATATAGGCTATTTGGTGCTGGGCGCTCATCGGCCATTCAATTCATAGAATCTACGTTGAATTCAAGTATAAGTATATGTGATTGACTGTCAGGTCCCACTACGTGACAGTTACCATTCGTATCTACCATTCTATTATTTCGTTTACAGACGGAATCTGTATCTAACCGTCACTCTTTGAACGTAACTAAGAATTCCTTCGAATGTACAGAAGATTACCTATATGGGGCCGCTAATTGTTATGAATTTGGTTGACCAATGCCTGCGGATGAAGGAAATAAATTCAGATGGGAAGCTAAAATTTAATGAGGCAGCAGTTTGCTATACCACCAATCTTGAAAAGCACTGTGGATATATGTAGTTAGGAGTTGCTGATATTGCAAGCAAATTATGGAAGAAGCATCCTCTTCGACCCCTCGTAGGACACAGCCTTTTCTTGTAGCTTTTTCCCCAATATATTGCTATTAAAGAGTATAAGTTCACAGATTTTGATTGATTGTACTATGCTTGATAATTTTAGAACAGAGCACAATAGGAAAAGTGATTCAGCACTGTTGTTTTTCAGTTTACTACATTGACGTATTTGAATTGTTTTGTTGGGCTGTGAGAGAATGGCGTTGTATGGTATCTGCAGTTTTTTCTGTTTGGTCCCATATATCTTCATGGTCTTTCAGGGGTTCTTTATATTAGATTCATGTATAGGGAGATGGTACTTGTAACGGTGCTCCATCATTCATTTCGATGATGGGTTTGAAAGCTAATCGAAAAAGGCCCAAGTTTTGGTTCAGGATTTTTTGTTTCTCAGAATTGTGCTCTGTTTTCTTTGTTGTTTCTTTTATTGAGATGCGAGAGAAGGCTGTTGCATAGAATTTGCAATTCATTTGTTTTGTCTCGAATATCTTGAGGGCTTTTTAATGCAAATTCATCGATGCTGATAAAAATCTAATTGATTTGCAGTTCTAAGAGAATCTCCAAGAGCCAGAGAAGATGAAGAGGGAGACCGAATTTCATATGAGGATGTGGATCCTCCTGAACCCAGTGGCCAAAAGGAAGAAGAGAAAGGATTGGTTGCATCAGAGGATGAGGATGAGCAATCACCCATTGAACAGGTGGCACTTACTGTGCCAACAACAGATGATCCAAGCATGCCTGTTTTGACCTTCAGAATGTGGGTGCTTGGTGTTCTGTCATGTGTGGTGTTATCATTTCTGAATCAGTTCTTTTGGTACAGAACAGAGCCCCTGACTATAACTGCAATCTCTGCTCAGATTGCAGTGCTCCCTCTGGGCCGGCTAATGGCAGCTACCTTAAGCGAGAGAAAGTATTTGGCAGGAAGCAACTGGGAGTTCTCATTGAATCCGGGACCATTCAATATGAAGGAACATGTGCTTATTACAATTTTTGCTAATTCTGGGGCTGGAAGTGTGTATGCTATACATATAGTCAGTGCTGTCAAGATTTTCTACAAGAAGAGGCTGGATCTGTTCGTTGCTTTTCTTATTGTTATAACAACCCAGGTTCCTTATTGAAGCCATTTTAGAAGACAGAAAAATTTGCTCTATGTAGACTGTAGTGTAACTTGAGCAATTTCTTTGAAGCTATTTAAAATTTTAGATGAAATTAAATTTTGCTTTATGTAAACTGTGGTGAACTTAGCAATGCCCTTGATTTGCAGATACTGGGATTTGGATGGGCAGGCATTTTTAGAAGACATTTGGTGGAACCCGCTGCCATGTGGTGGCCTGCAAATCTTGTCCAGGTTTCTCTCTTCAGGTGATTTACCTTCCATTGATAGATGAAGAAGCAAGAAAAAGAAAACTCAGATTTCAAATGTTAGTGTCTTTTAGTTGGGCTGCAGAGATCCTGGAGCTCCACCATATACTTTCAGATGCTGGATAGCCCATTGGGCGAGAGACCTTGAAATCGCATTGCATCTTAGGTAGTGCAGACCTCAAAAGTCATAACCAAATATCAGTACAAATCTTGGCTTCAAACATCTAGAGTGTTGCAGACTTTGGATAATCCATGCCACAACTAACCTTTGAGTCATACACTTATGTTGTATACTTTGAATATATACTTCTTTGCAACCCCTCTATTAATTTGTTCATTCATTTAGTATTCAAATTGTATTAGAATATCATACACCAAATTGGAGTTAGTGGGCGCTTGGTCATTAAGTATATTCATTCTATTTCAATTGTCACAATTGCAGAGCTCTTCATGAAAAGGAGAAGAGGCCCAAAGGAGGCCTTACGAGAAATCAGTTCTTTTTATTAGTTCTTACATGTAGTTTTGCCTATTATGTTGTGCCTGGCTATTTGTTTCCCATGATCACATCCCTTTCATGGATCTGCTGGATATTTCCTAAATCTGTTCTGGCACAACAACTGGGTTCGGGACTGTATGGTCTTGGTATAGGTGCCATTGGGATAGATTGGTCCACAATTTCTTCATACTTGGGAAGCCCACTCGCCAGTCCTTGGTTTGCCACTGCCAATGTAGCTGTTGGATTTGTCCTCGTAATGTATGTGATGACGCCATTGGCCTATTGGTTCAATCTCTTTGATGCAAAGACATTTCCCATATTTTCTGAGGATCTTTTCACCTCCTCTGGCCAAGAGTACAACATCTCCAAGATTATTGATTCAAATTTCCATCTGGATTTAAAGGCTTATGAAGAGTATGGCTCCATACACTTAAGTACCTTTTTTGCTATGACATATGGAGTGGGATTTGCGGCGTTGACTGCTACAATAGTTCATGTACTTCTTTTCCATGGAAAGTATGTATCCATCTCCATGTCAACCCTCTTGCTTTTCAGTTCAATGGATCCCTTATATGTGACCCTAATAGAACTGACTGCATTTGTCAAAATGCCAAATGTTTATGATGCAGAGAAATTTGGAAGCTTACCTTTTCTGCTTTTAGGGATCGTACAGTGGATGTGCACACCAAATTAATGAGAAAATATAAACAGGTACCAGAATTATGGTTCCAAATAATACTTGTTGGCAACGTTGCTTTGTCCATCTTTGCATGTGAGTATTACATTGATCAGCTTCAATTGCCCTGGTGGGGAGTACTGCTAGCATGCGTTATTGCCCTGGTCTTCACACTTCCTATTGGCATTATTACTGCAATTACTAATCAGGTAAGATTGCATGAATCTCTCTATGCACAACTTTTTCATCTTCCTTGTAGACTCTGTGTGTTGATGCCAACGCTCTTTGCAAGGACTCTGTTTTTGTATGAACCGATTAAAACTTGGGTGTTTAAATTTCTATTAATCTTGCTTTTAAATGTTCTGAAACTAATGGTTATGTTATGTTCTGCAACTAAAGTTGAGGCATATGCTAATATACCACTTTGACATAGCTATTTTTCTGGTGTAGGCTGAATACATGGTTAACTCCAGATATTTGTTTAGAAGGTGTAATCCGGTTTCTGCTAGATAGATATACTTACCAGAAAATATCAATGTGTCACGAAGCAATAAGTTATAAATCTCAAAAGCTGTGGATGTATATCTCCCAGCTCCTCTTTTCATTTTTAGAATTGACGATTAACATGGAACCAAACTAGGCCTTGAACATTGAAGCAGTACCCCGCTCCATGGGACCTCCTTCACAAGTGTGAAAATAGAACTAAAGTTTATGGGCATTGCCCTCTTCCCCTCAGGTAATTACTGTTTAGTGACTGATGGATTTTCAGGCTCAACTGATATTTTTCCCCATTAAAATCATGTTTTACTAACTGGGTCACAAAATCCTCCAAAGCCATGATTTGAATACAAATCATATAATTGTGAATAATTAGTATTTCTCGTGCTGTTCATTTTTCCTCCTGTAATATTTGGGACAGAGGTCAGAGCTAGTCAGCTAGCTGATTTTACAGAATAATTATCAAGCAGCAAACTTAAACTAAAATTAGCAAAGAAAGTTTGGTATTTGCTGATAGATCCTGATCAAATATTGTGGCATCAGAGATGTTAATGGCTATGTAGCGTTTGATTGAATCACTTTTTTCTTAGTACAATCTTAAGACATATAAATGATGTTAAATGGCAATCTCGGTGATCTTAATCTTAACATCTTTTATAATTGAAGAGTTTTTACAGCTACAAACTAAATACACTTTTTATCTGGGTGTTGCAGACTCCAGGCCTGAACGTGATCACAGAATACATTATAGGTTACATTTATCCTGGAAGACCAGTTGCAAACATATGCTTCAAAGTGTACGGTTACATTAGCATGTCTCAAGCCCTCACATTCTTACAGGACTTCAAACTAGGTCACTATATGAAAATTCCCCCACGATCTATGTTTCTAGCACAGGTAAATAATTCAAGTTTGAACTAGTACAGTACTTTCTTAGGCTCCAAATGTGTAAATTTCATGTGACTACTTTGACCCTTATTTTAATTTTCTACAGCTAGTAGGCACAGTGATTGCGGCAGTAGTATACTTAGGCACAGCCTGGTGGATGATTTATACCATTCCCAATTTATGTGACACAAGTGTCTTGTCTTCAAACAGCCCCTGGACTTGCCCAGCAGACCGTGTTTTCTATGATGCTTCCGTGATATGGGGATTAATAGGACCCAGAAGGATCTTTGGCAACCTTGGTATATATGAGTCCATTAACTGGTTTTTCTTAGGTG
This sequence comes from Sequoia sempervirens, assembly GCA_007258455.2. NCBI lineage: Eukaryota > Viridiplantae > Streptophyta > Pinopsida > Cupressales > Cupressaceae > Sequoia > Sequoia sempervirens. The sequence continues at coordinate 81,154 of VDFB02235064.1, read as the reverse complement.
GGGCAATTGCTCCACTTTTGGTATGGCTGGCTCATAGGGCATACCCAGACAAAGAATGGATCAGATTGATTAATATGCCAGTGCTAATCGGTGCAACAGGATATATGCCCCCTGCAACAGCAGTTAACTACACAAGCTGGATAATCATGGGTTTCATCTTTAATTTTGTTGTTTACAGATACAGAATTGATTGGTGGCAAAAGTACAATTATGTACTTTCAGGTGGGTTGGATGCAGGACTGGCATTCATGGCCGTGCTACTCTATGTGTGCTTGGAATTGGAAAGCATTAGCTTGAATTGGTGGGGAGAAGATTTGGATGGATGCCCCCTGGCATCATGCCCCACTGCCAAAGGCATTGTAGTTGAAGGTTGCCCTGTATTTTCATGACTAAGCAAATCATTCAAACTTGTACACTGGCTATTTTATCTAATGCTAGTTTGGCGTATCATGAGGTTGGTTTCATTGTCTCTTTACGGATACCCGAGGCTCATCATGATCCACCATTATGAATACTGGAAGTGCGTGCCTCTTTGCGTTAGGGAGCAGGTTGCAAAGAGGGAGCAGGTTCGAAACAGAGTGTGGGACACCTGAATTGTTTATGGAGGAAAGCAATCAGAATCTATTTAATTTTTTATTTATTAGTTTTTGTTTAATTAAGTAGTTATTGGTAATTGTATTTTGAATAAATTATATATTTTTTAATTAATAATGTTTTGTAAATGAAAGAGTAATTTTTTTATATAAATTATGTTAGAAATTAATTATTAAGAATTTGATTTGCTATTATATTTTAGATTTGTAAATATTTTCTTGTTATCCCAAACTTTTAATATTACGAAGAAAAAGTAGGTATTGTGGTATCCATTATCCCTCAAATCAAGAGAAAAATAGCTATAATGAAGTGATGGTATATGCATACTTAAATAATATTAGATATGTTAGATTAAATATTATGAGGGAGCACATATCTAAATTAGAAGTTATCATTTGGTTAAACTATCACAAGTAAATGATCAGGGTCAAATAAAGATCAATCATACCAAAAATTAAACTTTGATAAATGATATAATAAAAAATAGATGCTTGAAAAGATAACTCCAACTCCCAACAATATAAAAGTGGAGTCGAGATATTTTTTCAAAGGGTCTCTTTATGACAAAAGATACAAAAACATAATTACATACAAATGAGGTTTGTTGGCCGTTCAAAGATCATTGAGTGCCACTTCATCGTGCAATAAATTCCTATGCTTGTCAATCTATTTCTACTACTTAATGCATGGTGCACTTTGGGGATAATTTTTCTTTTGACAATGAAATGTTCCTCTCCATCTCCATCTCCATCTCTATCTCTATCTCCTTATTGTTAGGATTTGGTGTTGTACATCATTGTATAAAATGATTTATTATAATGTTGTAATCAAATAATTATTTAGTTGTCCATTCTCCGTTCTATTTGTGCTCTTTGTTGTCGAGGTGAGGAGCCATTTGTATACATATATGAGGGACTCGTGACTCACCACCACATGGGTGAGTTATCATACTAGCAGTGAGTGCTTGATGACATGGTCGAGTTTACTTGGAGGACATGGCTAGGATGCAAGCCTTGGGATGATGACGATGAGCAACTCTTTTATTGTTGCCAGACTAGATGGTTGATCGAATGAAGTACCACCACCCTTGAGATATTTACCTAACCAATGTATGAGATAGTTTGGGGTGACCCAGACAGAGCCCCCTCCAAAGTATATGGTTGCTTTCACCAAGACATAGAGAGCAGAGCTTCAGAGACAAATGCTTGATAGAGATGCAACATTGGCCGATTTTTGTCAACTTGTCCCTCATCCATGGGATGTTGCTGGAGGTCCTGCAGATGTCGACACCATTGGGGAGTATGACACTTGGTTTGCGACCAAGAGGCCATTTAGATTTATAGATCTCGTAATTGTACCCCAGAGGCAGAGGGGTGAGGGGAGTAGATTGAGACTGGCTCAGGTGCGTGATCAACACCAAGATCAGGAGGATTAGAGAGATCGAGACTAGCATTGGATCCACAAAGAGATTAAGAGAAACCACCTCTAATGCACAACTAGATTCATGACCAACAACATGATCAGTAGGTGGGGGCCAGGGACCTAACTAGAGAGATCAAATGATCCAAAATCTTACACAAGAGAGAGACTAGGATCACTAGGAGTGAGATCAGCTCTGAGGGCAGTTAGACGCAAAGATTACACAATGGTAGTAGGTAGAGTTGTAGCTAGCTCAGGAGATAGTGAGGAGATAGTAGCTGGAGTCTCAGGGATATACAGTCCCCCTGGCTAGGTATTGACAAGATCTAAGGGAGGTACAGGATGAGGCCTCCTATTATAGGATTATCTATATGTAGGAAATCTCAGCTCATAGGAGGCAACCCCCATACTCGCAGTGGATTACTATGGGGTCAAGCAGATCATTGGGCACATCTGTGGGTTAGTTTCATAGGTAGTCGAGCGGAGCAAGGCCTTTAGGTGATCATGATTGACCACCATCAAATCGGTCACCATCAGCCAGTCGTGAGGATCAAGCCAGCAGGGGCTAGCTTATATATATATAGCTATTTTGTATTCATACTTTGATACAGATGGACATTATGTATATTCATTCATTGGCTCTTTGTAGCCTCATGTATCACATACTTGATTTGTATCATGAAATTGATTTTGATATATATGAGATGTCCTTTGATGCGACAATTATATGATGTCTTATTTCATCCTTATGATTTCATGTTATGTATGCATTATGACTCTATGTGGATGCATTATGGATGATGTATGCTTATGTATGCAAATGTGATGTTCTTATTATGCTTATGATGTGATGATGTATATGTATATGATTCATGGATGAGATACACATGTTATGGATGATATGGATGCATTTCTTTTTTGTATTTTTTGATATGACATGTTATGCATATGCAAGATGTATGTTATGATATGTTGCAAGTATGAGCAGTTAGTGTTGCCATTGATGTCAACAAGTCTATGTTATCATTGATGTCTATTGTTGAGCAAGAGTATGAGCAGTTAATGATATCCATTCTTTGATTAGTTGCATTATGTTGTCATTAGTAAAGCTACTGGTGTCAACCTCTAGTGTTTATTTGATAAGCTTTTGTCTATAGATGAGGAAGTACTGAAGATGATGAGGATGTGTCTCTGGTGCTTGGTTTCCAAGTGTTTTTGAGAAAATTTGATAAAAGGAGGAAATAGTGTGTTGCAATGGTGTTCTGGGTTGTAGAGTTGTGTTCTTGTGTTGCTTCGCATTTCTTCTAGGTTGAAGATCTTCCTATGCGATTTGAATATGTTGATCAGAGATGTTCTGAGGTGTTGTATTCAAGATTTGGTGTTCTGGATCGTTGTACAAAAGAAGTTGTGTTCACCAATGTGTGAATTGTGCATTGCAGAGGTGTCTAAGAGAAATGTCTTTGCTCTGTGTTTCTTCGCATAGTGGTTTTAGGTATTGCAGATCTAAAGGAGTGTTAATGGTGTTGGTATCTTTGTTTAGTCAAGATGGTTTGAGGTTTGGTGCTTCAAAAGATGGTTTTCTGAGTTACAGTGTATGGAAGAGTTGTCTGAGTGTACTAGGTGTGTACATTCTTTAGGTGGAAGTTGTTGCGAAGGAGTTTGTTGGATTTTAAGGTGTTTGAGGAATATTCTAGATCATGTTCAAGTGTGGTGTGTGGTTCGAAAGTTGTCCTTGGGTTTGAGGAAGCGTACTTAAAATTTTAAAGGTGTTTGCACATGTAACAGTTGACCTAGTGTTTACACTACTTGAGATGAATGTTTATTGTTTATAGTAGCGTGTGGTTGAGTGGTGTTATAGATTTGGGTTCCAATTAAGGTTTGATGTGGTCTGCTTTCACTTCTATCCACCATGGAAGTTCTTTAGCGCTGACCTAATTTGAATTTAAACAGTTGATGTGCATAACCGACCTTGGAGAAGGGTTTCAAGGTTGAATATGGTATAAGTATGAGTTGAGTTGTTGAGGGATGTTACGATAGATGTGAGAGTTGTGAATGATGAAAAGTGCAATGTGTCAGAGTGTGAAATTGAGTAATGTAGTGCAAGATTTCATGTGTTAGTCTGTTGGATGGAGTGAGCAGAAGGTGACTACAATTCTTCAATCAGACTGTGAAGGTGTTGGTAACATTGTGGTGGATTCTCTATTGCATTGAGATGATTTTCTCTATGTAACATTCCTTCTCTATCTTCTTTTCTATTCTGGCAACAAGCCTTTCTTCTTTGGGTAGTGAGCCCTCCTGTAGTGAGCCTTATTGTATTCGGTGTTGATATTACTTATATTGTGAGCTAATCCTCACCGCGGGTTTTCCCTTCTTGGGTTTTCCACATAAATCTAGTGTTCTCTTGTGTATGGTATGAAGTTGTTTCAGTTTTTGTTACTTGCTTATCATGTTAAATCATCATAATAGATTTAAAGGTTTAATGAAAGAATGTGGATCTAAATTTCCATGAGGGTTTTGAAGTTTTAAGGTACAACTGATTCACTCCCCCACCCTTCTCAGTTATCGTGTGCATTCAACATGATATGCATGCTAATGATTTATGGATGCATTTATTTTTGTTATGTCATGAACTTGGATGTTAGTAAGAATCAGAACAAGAAGTGGATAGAAGATAGAAGAATAAGATATTCATTAATCAACCTTTTTGTTATTGATATTGATTCGTAATTCCAACAAATCTATGATTATTTTGAGATTTTATTGGATATGGTGATGATAAAAATGATTTTTCTTTGCTTCTAGGACTTTTTAAACTCGTCATAACAATCCTTATTTTTTATAAAGCAAATAGATACGATGCACCAAGGTATGAATAACTAGGGTGACGTTGTATCTAATGCGATGGACTTCGACTCTGCAAATAGATAGCAGTATCCTTGTTCATACCTAACATATGGAAACCTTGTTTGATCATGTGACATAATGAGCATCAAAGTAAGGAGAATAATACACAAAAGGTATGACGAACCTGATATATCCTAGCCATTGTTTTACTTGAGACTATCCCAACACATGCAAGATAAGTATTTGCCAAGGTTGTACTACAAGAATATCCAACAAGCACAAAAAATGAAAAGCAATGATCAATGCCCCATTCCTTTCTCTCTAAATCATTTTGTAGACATCATTGAGAGATAATCAAAATGTCTCAATAAGATAAATCATAGGAAAAGATTAAAATGAACAAACAATCAATGCTATTCATATCTATTTCCAAAGAGATTTTGATGTTTTTAGCTGATATCTGAAATGATGCCCATTGTCGGAATGATATATCCTAGGGCATGCATTGGATAATGATTTTGTGTTAAACTAATTAGGTCGTTGATATAAACTTAATTAACATGTTTGAAGATTAACCTTGACTTCATGATTTTTTTTGTTAAAGTTTTACTTTCTTACATGTTGCACTTGCTTTTGCTTGCTTCACCAAAGGGTGGGAATGACAATCAATACATTAGGAATGAAAGATTATTATGGGTGAAAGCAATATGAGACGAGTGGTTTTGATCTTTTTGGAATATTTGAATGTTTTTGTGATGTTTTGAAATGTTTTAGGCTGTTTTGATTTATGATTATATGAATGTTTAAAGTTTAAGTTATTTGAGATTGTTTTGAGTTTTTTGAATATTTTCCAAATGTTTTTGTGTTTTCAAGATTTTGCAATTGTTTAGGTTTTTCAGAGTTTTTAAATGTTTCTGTGTTTTCTAAGGTTATACCAAGAACATGACCTAAGAAGGGCTGACCTAATGCCTTGAGGGCTCATCGATGATGGCCTTTTCTACATAAGTGTAGAGACAACGTAGTTCGAATGACTCCTTGACAAGTGGTCATTTATTGATGAGATATGAACATTTTGAATTGTCAATTTATTATGATGGAATCCTAAAGGACTGAACTATGCCTTGGGGGCACATTGATGATGGCCTTGCCTACGTAAGTGTAGAGACAACATATTTGACAAGTTTTTTTAACTTTTTTTATGTTTTAGACCTGTGTAGGGGTTTTTTATGTGATTTGGATGTTTTTGGGGTTTTTGACATGTTTATGAATTGTGTCGCAAAAAAATGTATAGTTGACATTTTTACACTCACTTGAGTCTTTCTAATGGGCTTTGGCTTGATTTTGTCTTTATTTAATGTGGTAATGTGGTCAAAACATTCACATTAGGTCTTAAACATTCAAATTATGGTGTCTTGTGAAGGTGTTTTGAAATGTTGTAAACATTTCTACACTTTTCTAGACTATTCATTACAATTCACCTAAAAATCACCTTTTCATCACTTATTAAGTCCTATTTTGAAGTGTTGTAAAGTCTTGTAATAAGATTTCACACTTTTCTAGGCTTAATTTTACTAATTCAGCCCTTTCTCATGTCTAAATGACCCCTTAATACACTTTCCAGATGTTTTTAAGTGTCCTTTTGAGGATATTCCCGTTGGGAAACTTTTAATGCCTTGAAATTCCTGACACCCACTTAATTTGCTTAAGTGGGACCAAGTTTCCCATAGGGGTGACTTAGTCCTTTTTGGCACAAAACTCAAAATAATTTTAAATTTCTAGCCGGATTTTGTCCTCTAACCCTTGAGGTTGGCTTGTGATGTGTCACTTTCAAGAAATTTTAGTAAAATCAAGTATAAATAAGGGTTTTTCATCTCATTTTACATCTCCCATATCATACAATAATCTATCTCCAAATCACATACAATCTCTTGCACTCATTAAGCATTCAAGCAAATCAAGCATTATTAAGTCAAGCTATTGGAGTTCTTCATTGCATATCTGTAGATTTGAGCATCAATGATGTGGTAAGTTTATGACATTTGCATTTGCATGTTATCTATTTATCATACTCATTTCATTCTATTTCATTGTTTAGGGTTTGATTACCAAAGTGGGGTTTGACCAAGGAAAACCCCTATTCTCTAACCCTCAACCATTTTCCCCCTTTTGCATGTGACTTTTGTATGCAGATTTGTCAAGCAATAGGTGTTGAAAAGTGATCAAAAAGTGCATCAAGTCAATAAAGTCAACATCATCCTATTTCAATCTTGGAGAGACTTTCTGCCCCGTTTTCTATAGAATCAAGTACGTACACCTGTCAGAAAAGGAAGTGCAGACCCGAGACTACAAGATTTTATCCCAAATTTTTCAAAATATGAAGGAGGACTAAGTCGCCACTAGAGGAAAATGAATCTTTCTTCTGGGCCTGAAAACTAATTTTGACATTTCTGAACACCCATTTGGAAAATTCTTGTTCCGGCAAAGTTTCTCAAAACTGGGACTAAGTCGCCCAGTTTGGCCTAAGTGTCCTTGTCAACATTTCAATCAACTTTTCCAAGATTCCAAAATCTTTCAACATCAAACTTCTGATTCCAGGTGCACCTCTTCCATTCTTTTATGTTATTTCATCATATAGTTGCATTTCTTAGGTGTTTCTGCATATCACATTGTGTTTTCCAGCATTTTACATTTTCATAGTTTTGCATCATTAGATTACTTCAATTTTAGATTATTGCATTAGTACATCATAATTAGACATAATAAATTTCATTAACATAGTCTTGAGTGTAAACCCTTGCATTTTGGTAACCCTTTCCATCCCCTTTCTCCTTTTAGGTGAAAAACCCTAGGAGGAGAAAAGCATTGTGAAACAGGTAAACCAAAATGACCGTTTACATGAATGTTTTTTTATTTCCAGATGATTTGGATGTTTTTGATATTTTAAACTTTACAAATGTTTCAATTTTTAGGGATTTTGATGATTTTTCCAATGTTTTTGGTGTTTTTGATGTTATCTGATATTTTTGGATTTTTTGAGAATGATATTTACAAGACTTCGATAATAAAAGAATATAATCCAGTAACCAAGTATAAGAAGATGCCCCCAGCTAAGTGTTATGGAATTTTGATATTAATCAGATAGGATAACCTAAGTGTATAACTCAATAGGATGAATAGACATTTTCCTAAATACCAAGCCATGGTAGGGTTGAAGACAGATGGGTGGAAAATGGATGCCAACTTTATTATGAAGTGGATGGAGCTATAAGAGTACTTAATAGATGAAAGATGGAGTTTCATTTACACATGGCACCAATTTACCAAGTTTTCACCAAGGTACTTGCCCAAAGTGCCATTGAAGTGGTTTTCACTAGAGGATGATTTTTCTCTTTACTGTTTTCAAATCCTTTTTCTATTTTTTATTTTTTATTTCTATTTTATTTTTTGAATTTTTTGGAATATGGCCCCTCCTAGGCTAAGCATAAAACCTCGTGAGATGTATATTGTTCATAGGTTCCTACAATGGATCTCCTTCTGGTGTTGTGAGCTGATAAGCTCCTGATCCATAATGAGTTGTGATGATGAAGGGTCCCAACCAATTTGGTTCAAACTTCCCCTTGCGATTTTGGTCTAGCATGTTCTTCTGATTTTCTTTTAGTACAAGATCTCCCACTTGGAAGTTTCAATCCTTGATATTTCTATTATAAATCCTCTTGAGTATGTTCTGATAGACATGAAGATGGTTGAGTGCTTATAGACCTCGTTTGTCTAGAAATTCTAATTCATTTAGCCTTGCTACTTTGTATTCTTCTTGGATGATCAGGTGTTGTAGAGATACGAGCTCAATGAGGGGATCTCAATCTCAATAGGTAAAACGACTTCATTACCATAGACTAGGGAATAAGGTGTGGCACTAATTGGGGTTCTGATGCTAGTTTGATATGCCCAGAGAGAGATTTAATTGCAGATGCCAATCTTGGTCAGCACCATTAACCATCTTTTTGAGGATCTTATTGATGGTCTTATTTGAGGGTTTAGCTTGCTCATTCCTTGGGGATAATAGGGGGTTTCAAGAAATGGTGTTGGATATTGAACTTATTGCATAAATCTCTTACATCCTAGTTCTTGAAGGGTGCTCCATTATCTTTCATAATGGCTTGTGGAACACTGTAACGAAAAATCAGGTAGTTAAGGATGAACTTTGAGATCTGTTTCCTAGTGATATACATCATAGGAATGGATTTTATCCACTTCATAAAATACTTAGTGGCAGTAATAATGAATTTTGTGTGATCCATTGGAATCTAAGTGGGTGTAATTTCACCTATGAGATCAAGTTCCCATTGGGAAAATGGCAATTGAGTTACAATTGGTTGGAGCTCTTGTGTCGGAGCATGAATGAGATCTACATGTTGTTAACATTATAGACATTTTTTCACAAATTGATTTGACTCCTGCTCCATGGTGGGCCGATAATATCCTATTCTCAATAACTTTTAGTCAAGGTTACGCCACTCAAATGTGACCCACATATTCCTTCGTGTATTTCTTTCAAAGTGACGTAAGCTTTCTCCTGGTTAAGACATTTGAGTAATGTATTATCAAAACTTCTCCAGTATAGGGTATCACCAATAATGACGAATCATGAGGCTCTTCTAATAAAGGTTTTTTGCAAGCTAGGGGTGATATCAGTGGGGAATATACTTCTATGTAGGTAGGTAAATTTGTCATGGTACCAGGGTGAACTAGGACCAACTAACAAATTATTATTTTGGAACCTCAAATGTTGGTATGATAAGCTTCTCCACAAGGAATTCATATCTTGAACTGTTCTTTAGTATGTCCATTAATGAGCCAATAGTAGCCAGGCATCAGCTACTCTATTGTTAATCCTTGGTATATGTTGAGAATTTATATCAATGAAGTATTCCTTGCAATTTTCCACTATTTTCTTGTATGGTGTGAGCTTATCATCTTTTGTCTGATAATCATCATTAAATTGTCTCATTGTCAATTTTGAATCTCCATATACCTGAAGCTCTTGGATTTTCCATTGAATTGCGGTCCGTAATCTAGTGATAAGTGCTTCATACTCTGCTTTGTTGTTGGTACAAGGAAATGCTAATATGAAATATTTGGGTATGTAATCCCCTTGCAAAGTGATGAAAAAAAATCCTACTCTTGACCCATGTTGTGTGTGTGATCCATCAAAATATAACTTCCACTTCTTGGATGTTGTAAGGGTAAAGATGGACTCATCTAGAAACTTTGATACCAATGGGTTCTCTGCACATAAGAGTGATTAAACCAATTGATTTTCTATAAATTGTCCCTTGATGGCTTTTCGATCCACATATTCAATGTCGAATTCACTCAGAATCATCACCTATTTTTTCATACAACCAGTGAGAGTAGCTATTGATAGCAGATATTTCAAAGGATCCACTTTGGAAATGAGTTTGACTTGATGAGATAGCATGTAGTGTCTCAACTTCTGAGAAGCAAACATGATTACTAAACAAGTTCTTTCTATGGGTGAGTAATTAAGCTCAAAATCAACTAGAGTTTTGTTGATGTAATTATTAATATGTGGCTTGTTCTTTTCCATTTTCATCATGTTAAGCTAGGAGAGATCCTAGCATTGCTAAGGTTGTCAAAAAATATATGATCAAAGGTTTTCCCATTATCAGTGGCATTAATATTGGTGGTAGTGCTAAGAAATCCTTGAGCTATTGAAATGCTTGCTCATAATTATCATCCCATTTGTATGTCATACCCTTGTGAAGAAGATGGGTAAATGGGTGGCACTTATCTACTAGTGTGGCGGTGAATATCCTAATTGACTATAACTTACCTTGAAGGCTCCTTAGTTGCTTGAGTGTTTGAGGTGGCGGCTTCTCCATAATTGCTTTTACTTTTGTTGGATCAGCCTTAATGCCCCTTTGTGACACTATATTTCCCAATAGTTTATCAGTGGTGACACCAAAGGCACACTTTTTTGGGTTCAACCTTACACTCTATTTCTCTAGCCTATCAAAAATTTGAGCTAGTACCTCTAGATGTTCTTTCCTTGTCACAGATTTAGCCAAGATGCCATCTACATAATATTCCAAGATTTTATGAAACATGTCATAAAAGATTAGTTTCATTTCCCTTTGATATGTAGCCCCTGCATTTTTTAGATTGAAAGGCATTACGTTATAATAGTAAGTTCCCCATGGGCATGTGAACACTATTTTGTGTTGATGATCCTTAGAAATAATTATTTGGTTATACCTTGAAAATTCATCCATAAGAGATAGCATTTCATTTTTGGGAATAGGATGCCATTTAATTGCAATCCCAAACATATTTCATGTATCTCCTTGAGTTTAGTTAACTATTTGGAGAAAGATAACACTTCAGTAATGCATGTAAAGGTCATAGAAGTTAAGAATTGATATTTACATGAGTGGAGTTCAGTTCAATTCAGTTCAGTTCAGTTCAATTCTGTTCAGTTCAGTTCAATTCAATTTAGTTCAGTTCAATTCAGTTCTCTTCAGTTGCATGTAGCTAGTTTCAATTGAATGTTAGTTGACTTTAGTTGACTTGGAATGCATGACTAATGACTTGAGTTGCATGACAGATAATAGGTTAATACTTTCAGTTAACAGGGGATGATCAATCATGCATGATGTTTGCATGAATTGGTGGAGAGATATGTTTCAGTTAACTAAGATTGACTTGGACCCACCTTGGGCGCCCAAGTTGAGATCTTTGAGTTAACACCTTTTGCATGAGAAGATATTTACAAGGCTTAGTTAAGTGGGCCCATACTTGGGTGCCAAATTTGAGGAGAAGCTTGAGAGATATCTTCGAAACCAACAATCAGTTAAGACTTTAGTTTGGGATGCCCAAATTGATGGACTTGGTTTGACACTGTTTTTCACGGAAGAACTCTACTTGCACAAGAATGGCGTAGATATTTGTGAGGAGATTTATCCTCTTATAATTGTCAACTCTTTGGAGTTTACAATGTTCACAATTATCTATTTATTGCAGCAAGTTGAAGAGAGTTCTAAGAGAGTACTTTTGTGAAGCATGGAACAGGATGTGTGGATTCATGCTTGAACACATGAGAGTTTATTGCAGGTTGTGAAGAAGAATTGTTGAAGGAAGAAGAAGCATATATTGATAAATAATTATTGTAATCTTGTTCTACTATTGATTCTAGTGGTGGAGTTTTTTCCCGAAAGGGTTTCTCCATGGTATATGCTATGTCACTTCTATCTTCTGGTCTTATTCTTCTACAATCTTTTGTCTACTTCTACAATTGGTAAAATGAATCTAAACAGATAATCATATACAAATAAATTGTAACAAAAAACACTTAATTAGATCTATAATCTCATAGTTTTACAAAGTATTAAGCTACATAATTACATCCATTTTCAACATTTGGTATCAGAGCTAACGATTGGGTAGAGTTTGGGGCACCTTTCTCTTAAAAAATTGAAGGTTTTTTGGCTATAGTGGGAGCTTTTACTATTGTGTTATTGCAGATTTGTAAAAGAAGTATGTTACAATGTATTTGGGCTAATGGTTGTAAGACTTGGTATGGCTTGTTCAATCCCTGAAAGGAAAGGCCTAGTAAGAGAGGAATTCTCCCAGGTGGTAAGGGGAGGGTAGTTGGGTTAAACTAGTTCTTGGGTTAGAGTTAGTGGATTAACCTTTAGTGGCCTTTAACACGTGGTTTTGTGCTAGTTGAATTTGTCCATGGTTTTGGAGCTCATGGTTTTGAGCCCATGGTTTTGCATGTATGGATGATCTTCATTTAGGAGATGGTTATCACGATGTCATGGATAGCTTGGGTACATGTTGCAGTGGGAGTTTTTTTTTTACAGTGATGGTTTGATGTTTATCTTGTTGCCAAGTATAGCTCGGTATCATAGTTTAGTGGGAGCTTTAGTAGGATATGGTTATCTTCATGTGATTTGAAGAGGTTTTAACATCTTGTTTCATGGAGGACCCTTAGAGTCTTTGGTAAAGGTGTTATTTTTCTTCCTTTGGAGAGGATGTAGTTCTTTTTAGTTTTGAGTATTAATCATTTGCTTGGAGCTTCATGATTATGCAGGTTGCATTTGAAGTTGGCATGGATTGATTAGTGGGTGCTCATGGACACTAGAGAGACTTGGGTTAGGCTGAATATTTCTTATGTTGGAATGGTTACTTGTAAGAAAAGGTTTTTCAACAATAAAGACCAAGAAGCCTGCACCTAGAAATGGATATGAGTCCATCATAGACCTGATGAGAAGGTTGTCTATTGTATGTGCACAAGACAATCTTGTATCCCACTCTTGGTCTACTCGGCGGGTAAAATGATCTAAGAGGTGTTGCTCGCTTGATTATTAGATGCATTATTAAGATGTATCTTGACTTATTTTATGCATTGTTGAGAAGTAGATGCATGATTTTATGTATTTCCATTGTTCTCCTTGCAATATCAAACTTGAATTAGTTCTGAGGATTTGGGTAGGAGAGGTATGGGAGATAGTTAGTGGCTTTGGGAATATTCCCTTTTGTTGTGGGAATGTTTGGCTAATGTATGGGAGGTTTATATCTAAGTTCTGCCATGTTTCATTATAAGTTGAATGGTTAGATGTTGATATCCTTTCAGTTTGGGAGTGTTGAAGGAGATCTTACTTTACACAGTTTGGCACATGTTAGTGTGGTATAAGAACATGGCTCGATTTGCAGGTTCTCTCTTTGTGGGAATAGTCTTCTTCTTGAAGGTTCTTCTATTATGAGAGATGTATTTTGCATATCATTGTATGCTTCTTTGACACTATGATAGAGGAGTTAGTCGCATCCTCTATGTGAAGTGCTATAGGAGGACTTGTTAATGTTGTGATCTTGTTTGCAGATTTGACATTACCTGTGCAGTGGGAGTTCCAGAAGATATATGTGTTCTGTATGAGAGGGGCACCTCTCTTGGACTGGTTACAATTTACTACAATGAGTTACTTTAGATGTTTTTTATTGCATGTCTATGTGTGTTGTTACCTTGGAGTCTTATTTTGTAGGATGGTGGATATATAGGGACTTGTTTGCAGATTTGGGTTGCTATGTTGATACCATGAAGTTCTACCTATGACATTTTTGGATGAGCTAGCTGATGAATGCCTCGAAAATACTTTTAAATAGTCATTTTTATGGTTTAAAAGACTTGGTTATATTATTAATTAACATGACCGGCGGTAGACTAAATGCTGATATATTTACTTGTTTTACTTTATTTTTGGCTAAATTAGTAAATATATTAGTGGTAATGCTTTGCATTGAATGTGTTGCTTTTGTGGTGATAATGATGAGTTAATTATGTAGTTTGAATCTTTTACTGTCATAATTGGTATCCTATTTTTAAGGATCTTATTCAGGGTATTTAAGACTGATGATTGATGACGTAGTTCAAAGATAAAGTTAAACTCCTTGTTTAACCGCATGAAGACAATCATGCTCCTGATCGCTCCAGCTAGATGATGAATCATTGAAGTTTCAAATCAGCTCCTCTTAGTCGGTTTAGGAACTTCTTGTCCCAACATTGATCTGGTGTTTTCCCTCAGTCTATTTTTAGTTTTATTTTAGTCTTTAGTTTAGATGCCTTGTATCTTGGCGTTTAATCCCATGTTTTGAATTCAATAAAGGATATAATTATAAATATCCATCTTTAGGTTTAAAGAGTTAGATAATTTCCAATTAGAATTTGTAATTGATGCACTACTCTATTCTACATCCCTGTTTGGGTGAATTTGAATGAAAATAAGAAGTTAACTCGAATCATTGTGTTAGAGGTCTCACCGGAGGAAGAGCAAGGCCCGCTCAACCAAAGGAAGTGACCTTGTGTGGTATTTCTCTGAGTTTATTTTGTTTTTGTTCAATGGATATTGAATCTAGAATTTTAAATCTATTTGAATCATTTTTCAACAATTGTGTTTAATCGCTTTTAAGCTAAGTTCATCATGGTTAGAATGGTTTCTAATATTTATTATAAAGATTATTGAGTTAATCAAGATTTAGATGTTGTTTGTAGAAATTAAGTTTGACAATTATCTGTTGAGTTTAATAGAAGCAATGATGGAAAATTGTGGAAAGATGAAACTGAAACTTGTTTGGAATTTAGTCATGGAAATTAATGTTTATGTTTTCTAGATTAATAATTATTTCCTTGCAATTTATTTTTGTTCTTTAAATTAGCATTTATTTTTCCAGCAAATCTTAAAATAGATTTCTTTTGAGGTAAATTAGAATTGAATTTAAATTTTGAATTCTAGATTAAGAATTAGATTAATTTTAATCTTTTCCATGAATTAGTCTCAATCAAGTCAAGCGAAGTCAGAAATAAGTCAACGAAACTTTAAATTAGGAAATGAGATAGAATTAATTCTTAGGAATTAGTCGCTGAAGTTCAGCTCCTGAGAGCTCCTGAAGGAGTTAAATCGAAACCAGAAGTCACTGTTTACAATGCAAAACCCCCCAAAAATCTGTGACAAACATCCTTATCGCATATAGCTCTAAGACACACCCGGTTTGAGAATTAAATGACTAAATGATGCAAGTTGTGACATCAACGACCTTTCCCATCATTTTTGGTGTCATTGCCAAGGAATAAAAGATCTAAATTGGACGAGATGAAATAGAGACCATCTAGGGAGGTTTCTTCCATAGGATATTGATTTTCGAAGAAATATTGATTTTGATCAAGAACAAGACATTCAACAACATTAGATCAAAAATCAAGAAAGAATAGAGATCCATTTCAAGAAGAAGAAAGACCAACCAGTATGTCCACCAGCAAATAGGACCTTTTCTTATCCTATTAATCTTGAAAGATAGATTGATGAGCCTCCTATGAAGAATATTTCACCCTCAATTTTTCCTACCTTTAGGGGAAAAAATTCTGAGGATCCTAATCAATTCCTTTTTGAGTTTAAAGTTTTATGCAAAACCTATGATTATACAAATGATAACCAGAAGTTGAAGTTATTTCCTTCTACCTTGAAAGAGTCAGCTTTATGTTGGTTCATGGGTTTAGGTGCAGGAACAATCGTAACTTGGCAACAAATGGAAACTGAGTTCTTGGATAAGTACCAAGATTATTGTCGAGTAAGGGATAGGAAGGAGGAATTATTTCAAATGAGACAAATGGAGGATGAAAGTTTGGAAGATTATGCTGATAGATTTCAGTTTGTACACCAAAGGTGTACTAATGGGTTGGATAATGAAATTAGTAAAACAAATTTTCTGAGAGGAATTGATCGTGAATCTAGAGAGTCTTTGAATCTTATGGGGAAAGGAGACATTAATAAGCTTTCCTTGGACGATATTGTTGAAATATGTAGAAACTACTCTAGGACTAGAGTAGGGACTAGAAATTCCTAAAGAAACAAGGCTCATATTATTGATGTGTCTCAAGTAATGGAGGAATTAGCAAACATGAAAATTGATTTACTTCTTCATCTCAACATGCAAGGAGATAAAAAGAATACTGAGCCTTCATCCATTTATTGTTCCAAGTGTAGGGGGAAACATCTTTTAAGAGAATGTCCATTGAATCAAGTTGATATCTATGAAATTTGTGAAAAACATCACTCAACAAGTTCCTGTAATCTTTTGGATGGAATTAAGAGCAATCTGAATAAACCACCTGTGGTAGAGGAAGAGCTTAATTATGTTGGTTAGAGATCTCAAAACATAGGGTATAATGCTAATCAAAGGCAATATGGCTCTACATCTAATTGGAATCAGAACCCTTGGAAAAATATGAATCAATGGGTCCCTCCATATCAACCACAACCACCACCTACATTTTGGGGTCAACCTGAATGGATGAATCCTCAGTGGAACTAGTCATAGTGGCAAGCTAATTAGCAATCACAATGGCAGTCAAATCAACCATCATGGCAACAAAATCAAACGCAGTTTCAACCATGGAAAAATTAGGGTAAAAAATGTCCCTGAGTACAGACACCTCCATCAATCAATGCCCCTAATCCTGCTAATGAATAGGTAAACCAGCCTTAGTTTCCAGCCCAATCGGTTGCAAATCCGAGAAATACCCGTAATGATACAAATTCCCCTAATTTGAACGCGATTGATGCTAATGATATACAATTGAGAAATCAAACTGTTCAATCTACACCAACAAAAGAAGTTCAAAAAGGTGGGAAAGAAAATGAGAATTCAGAAGAAAAACAAAACTTTGAGGATGAACAAAAAGTCAATCAGGCACCTTACCCTGAGCGGTTGAAGGAAGAAAAAATCACTCTTGAAATCTCCCAACCAAGTTACATGAATGCAGTAGATTCTCAACTTCTTCGTGAGTTGAAAAATATTAACATTGAGATACCATTGTTACAAGCCATTAAAGACATACTAGAGATAAATCAGTTGGTTAAGTCCCTTTGCATGAAAACTCCAGGGAGGAAGAAGAAATTACCTCCCACAATAAAAATAGGGACAAAACTCACTAATGTATTATTAGTAAGATTGCTTCCTCAGAAATATAATGATCCCGGTAGTCCTGTAATAACCTTGAGTATTAAAGGAGTTGAGATATCCAATGTTCTAATTAATTTGGGAGCTACCATAAATGTTATCACATCTGATACTATTGAAATGTTAGGAATGACAATTGTTTAGCCCACAACAATTGTTTTATAGTTGGCTGACCAATCTACTACCCAACCTAAAGGTGTTATTGAAGAGATCATGGTCACCATTGACACATGGGATTATCCAGTTGAATTTTTGGTTCTTAAAGCCAAAAAGAAATATTTTGGTTATCCAATTATTTTAGGTAGACTATTGTTAGCTATTTTTGCAGCCTTAATAGACTGTAGATCTGGAAGTATGATCATTTCAAATGGTCAGAAATAGAAAGAGTTGTCACTCTATCCTCCAGCACAACCATCAATTCAACCTAACACTCAACTTTGAGTTGACGAGGATATGGAATTAGAGGGTGATGGTATTGTAGAGTTAGCTATGGTTACTTTGGTTGAACATGTTAATGAATGTGAAGAACAAGAGTTTACTTTTGAAGACATTAATCAAATTGAGAAAGGAAGCTGTCTAGCAACATTGCATCAACAACACTCTTGTCCTCTAAATACACTTGTTGGAAATCCCCTTGATTCTAAAAATGATACTAAAGAAATTACAGTAGCTAGGGATAAACCTCTCAACATTAATTCATCTTTGTCCCCAACACAAGAAAAATAATTTAAGGAAACTTTAGAAAAACATATTGAAGCATTTTCCTAAGAGTATAAGGATATGAGAGGAATTCATCCTTCAATTTGTAGTCATCACATTTACACTAAAGATGTAAAACCAATCAGAAAAGGTCAAAGGAAAATCGATCCTATTCTTCATGATATTGTTAAACAAGAAATAGAAAAGTTGCTAAACGTAGGGTTCATTTACCCAATATCTGATAGTCAATGGGTTTCTCCATTGGTTATTGTTCCCAAGAAAAATGGTAAATGGCGTGTGTGCGTGGATTATAGGGAATTAAATAAAGCCATAAAGAAAGATCATTTTCCATTACCATTCATTGATCAAGTACTTGATAACCTAGCTGCAACAATTATTTCTCTTTTCTTGATGGATTTAGTGGATACAATCAGATCCAAGTAGCTCTTGAAGATCAAGATAAAACTACTTTTACCTGTCCTTGGGGCACATACACTTATACAGTTTTACCACTTGGACTGTGTAATGTGCCAGCCACTTTTCAAAGAGTAGTCCTTGCTATTTTTGCAAATTTCACCACTTCGTGTGACGAAGTTTATAGGGATGACTTTACAGTTCATGCAAAAATATTTGAGGAAGCACTTCAAAACTTAGAAAAGGTTTTGCAAAGATGTAAAGATCACAGGTTATCCTTAAATCATGAAAAAAGTTCAATTATGATGACATAAGTTATTGTTCTGGGACATCACATATTAACAGAGGGGATAAAAGTTGATCCCAATAAAGTTGAAATTATTCAAAACATTGAGATCCCTATGAACCAAACTGGTGTTCATAGCTCTCTTGGGCATGTCAAATATTATAGAAGATTTATTGAAGGGTTTAGTAAAATTGTTGGACCTTTGTTTACATTGCTCAAGAAAGATGAGGAGTTTGTATGGAAAGATGATTTTCAAAAATCTTTTGAGACAATTAAAAAAGCTTTAACCACTTCTCCAATTATCAAAGGACCTGTTTGGGGAGTTTCATTTCACATACATGTTGATACATCCAATTTTTCTATTGGTGTAGTATTGGGACAAAAATATGATAATGATGCAATCTATTATGTTAGCAAAAATCTAAATCCTGTTGGAAAAAATTATACAACAATAGAAAAATAATTTTAGTTGTAGTATATGTAATTAACAAATTTAGGCATTATATTACAGGTTACAAAGTTTACATACATACAAACTATGTTGCAATCAGATATTTGATGAACAAAGATGTAGTGGGTGGACAAATTATAAGATGGTTACTTTTGTTGCGAGAATTTGATGTGACTATCGTAGATAAGCTTGGAAAGGATAATGTTGTTGCTGACTTCCTTTCTAGAATTGTTTTGTAGGATGATCAAGAACCAGTGAATGACACATTTCCTGATGAACATTTATTTGCAATATCAATTCATTCACTGTGGTTTGTTGATCTTGCAAATTACCTTGTAATAGGGAAGTGTCCAAATCACTTTAGTCATAAACAAAAAAGAAGGTTAATTCGTGAAAGTTCTAGATTTCAATGGATTAATGGACTTTTATTTAAAATGTGCCCTGATCATGTTCTTCACATATGTGTTGTTGAGTTAGATGTCTATGATGTTGTGCATGCCTGTCATCATGAGCTAGAAGGACACTATTTAGTAGTTAGAATAGTTCATAAGATCTTAGGAGCCGATTACTTTTGGCCATCACTGACAAAGGATGTTTCATTCTTTGTTAAGCACTATGATGAATGTCAAAAGACCTACACCAACAATGGAGATGCCATTTCAGCCACAAATAGCTCTGGAACCATTTGAAAAATGGGGAATCAATTTTGTGGTACATTTTGATCCACCTTCTAAACGGAAGCATTATATCCTTGTTTGTACAAACTATGCAACAAAGTGGGCTGAGGTGAAAGCATTGTCACAAACACGAGAGGAAAAAGTAGCATATTTTATGTACAAACAAATTCTTCAGAGATTTGGTGCACCAAGAGAAATAGTTTCAAACCAAGGACCATAATTTGTAACAGTAATGATGGAAGCCTTTATGCAGAGATATCAAATGACAAATAGGAAATCTTTGCCATATCATCCTCAAGAGAATGGACAAGTTTAAGTCACTAACCAAGAATTGGAGAATATCTTGACAAAGACTGTTTCATTAAGGAAAACAAACTGGGCAGAGAGGTTAGATGAAGCAGTATGGGCTTATAATACCACATGGAAAACAACAACTGGATTTTCTCCATATGAACTTGTGTATGGGAAAACTCTAGTCATGCCTATAGAATTTGAATTACGAACATTGAAAACAACATTAGAAGTTGGAATTGACTTACCTAAGTCAGAGAAAAGTAGAATTTTACAACTAAACAAATTGGATGAGATGAGAATGGAAGCTCTTCAGCACACAGAGGTGATCCAAAAGCAAAGGAAAGAATGGCATGATAAGCATATTGTGACCAAACAGTTCAAGGAAGGAGATTGGGCATTATTATTTGACTCCAGATTTGAAGATTTTAAAGGGAAATTTCATACAAGATGGTTAGGACCCAATGAGATAGATCAAGTATTTGAAAATGGAGTTGTTCAATTAGTACCAATTGATTGAGAAAAGAGAGTTACGCTAGTTAATGGTCATTGATTGAAAATATATCATAAACCAACAACAAAGGAGGAATTTTTATCAGATCTGCAACATAGAATTGAACATTTTCTCATGGAAGATATTTCTTCCATGAGAGAAGATCTTTGAACCGTTGAAAAAGGTATGAATAAACAAGGTAAATTGAAAACCAACAAATGGTGGTTTACCTTGGGAAAAAAGAAAGTAAATTAAAAACAAATAAATGGCGGTTTTCTTTCGAATTTTTTTTTGATAAGATGACTAAAAACCAGCAATAGCAGTCTATTTGGGTTAACTTCGAGTAGCTCCTGAAAGCTCCTAAAGAATCCTTAGCTCTTGAAAGCTCCTAAAGACTCTAAAGACTCTTGATGGCTTGATGGCTCCTAAAGACTCTTGAATGCTCCTGAAGAATCTTGAACTTCTAAAGACTCCTGAAAGCTCCTAATGGCTCCTAACAGCTCCCAAAAATCTTGAAGGCTTGCAATAAATAAAGGTGCGCATTTAATGTGATTATTATTCTCAAAACATTATTTTCTAAAGTAGTTAAAATAATGTAAAGTAGGTAAATATTTATGAGCTTAGAAACCTCTGCCATATTGTTATTAATAATTATAATAAATTTCGTTTAATCATTTCAAAAAGTAGCAAAGAAGTTGATGTAAGTGTGATGTGACATTCAAATGATGTCCGTAATGATTACGGGTCATGTTGAGATTCGCCTATCCTTTCAAAATATTTTCAAAATTAAAATGACATGTGTCAGGGGTGCCGCCAACTTTGCAAATTGAATTACAACTGC
This sequence comes from Sequoia sempervirens, assembly GCA_007258455.2. Taxonomy (NCBI): domain Eukaryota; kingdom Viridiplantae; phylum Streptophyta; class Pinopsida; order Cupressales; family Cupressaceae; genus Sequoia; species Sequoia sempervirens. The sequence continues at coordinate 59,611 of VDFB02235064.1, read as the reverse complement.
AAAATTGTTGTGTGTGACACATTCGAAGCATTAAAGGAATTAAATGCAAAGAAATAATGACACGTCATGTCGTTTTTCAAAATTGTTGCTTCACAAAAAATAAAAGATCATTTTGGAAATTTTTTAACAACTCAGTCTGCCATTGTTGATTCCGCCATTATTGACAGAAAAAGATGGAAAACAAAAGGAATGTGGAACCAAAGAATTTTACTCTTGATTCTGAGACTATGAGGTTGCTGAGAGAAGTAGGATGGTTGGATTTCATTATGAAGTATGAAGGCTTTGAACAAGAAATTGTGGAAGAATTCGTAAGGAATTTCCACATGAATGTCACAAGAGTTATGGGAGAGATCATTGAAGTTACTCCTGAAATCATAAGTGAAATTTCAGGTATTTCTGCTGAAGGAAAGCCGACTAATAAGGGCCTGGTAAAATTTGATAAGTTGGTGTGGACATTTCATCAAGAACCGAAAAAGAAGCCAGAGATTCTTTTGCATAAAGGAGATCAACAAGGAATAGCTCGTAATAGCTTGGAAGAGCCTTGGAGAACTGTTGTAATGTGGGTAATGAAATTAGTCACATGTGAGGGACAATATGGCACTATATTAGGGCTAGGAATGCAAATGTTGATACATTTGAGGTGTGGAAATGCAAAACCTTCCACTAGAATCAATTTACTAGCATTTTTGTTTTTACAAATTGTTTCAATGATTTCCTAGGTAAAATCTAGGCAAGACTCGTCCATAAAATATCATGGTTTAATTCATTTGATAATTAAACATCATTTCTTGAAGAAAGAATCCGAGAAACAAGGTTGGCTTGAATTTTTGTCCGCACCTATTGAAAAACATAAAGGAAAACCCAAAAAGGGGCCCGCGACAAAAAGGGAAAAATTAGAAAAGGGAGAATCTTCTAAAGGAGAGTAGAAAAAGGACAAAAGAAAGATACAGGAATCCACTAGAGTGAATTGTAGTGCTCCCAAAAAGAGAAAACAAGAGCTATCTGAAGAAATCCCTAGTACAGTTGAAACTATTGTGTCAACTCCTGAGGAAACCCCTGTCTCTGAAACCCATAAAGAGACTTTTGAAATCCATGAAGAAATCCAAATGCCAGTGCAGTCCCCTGAAGAACCTCATAGTCCTCCTGAAGGCCCAATACTATCTCCTAAAACAACTCCTATAACTAAGGTACATGACTCTATTGAAGAGTCTGAAGCATAGTTGGAAGAAAGGGAAGCCTCAAAAGAATTTGAGGATGAAGAGGCCGAAAGATCCCTTTTCCTTCCCCAACTATTAAGAGAAGAAAAGGAAAAGAGACACTAATTGAAGAGGAAGAATTTCATGACATACAGAATGAAGAATAAATATAAACAAAATAATTATTCAAGACAATGAAAATTTCCAGGATTGAAGCTGAGTTGGAGCAGGAAACAAAGAACATGCAATATCTTGAGGAAAAGTTGAAAAGAAAAGAGGAATTACAAAAATCTCTCAATAGAACTCAAGAAATGGAAAGAGAAATTGAACAAAAGGAAACAAGGTTAAAAGAACAATTAAATTACACTGAAGAAGCTTTACAGCAGGCTAATGTGCAAGAATTGGCGAGTGCAGAGGAAATAATAAAATTGAAAGAGGAGTTACAGTTGAAGGAAGAAAAATTAAAACAACAATCCATCAGATTTTATTCTCAAGAGGCTTCTACTTCCTCGACTCCACCAAATTATCTTGCTCTACCTCCTATTCCATCAACTATTCCATCAGATGTTCCATGGAGAACTCAAATAGGATATCTTTCGTTGACAACACTGAAATTGAAACATAAAAATGACCAGTTAAAAAGGCAAGTACAACAATTGGAGGAAGAAAAAGTTGAAGCAGAAAGAAGATTTGAACAAGTAATTGAGATATCCTCAGCAATTTTTTCAATGAGGAAGTCGTTAGATATGTATGCATTATTTCTGAGAGAGAAATTTTTGCAGTGGAAGCTAAATCAATTGGTTTTAAGAAGAAACATTGATTATGATAATGACAATGATTTTGTGCAGGACTATTTCCACAGTCATCCTGAAATTCAGAACCAAATGTGTGAATTCTTCTAGCAGGGGTTTTTGATGGGGGATATAGATGATTCTTTATTAAATGTTTATGTTGGAGAATTGCAAATCATGTCATTTGTCTCTTTGATGCAAAATCAAGTTGAATGGTCAAAGAGAATTGAAAAATACAAAGAAGCACAAAAGAGGTACGGATTGCCAATGAGAACAGAAATGCCTCATGCAAAGTGGCATATTACAAGGGTCAGATCAATAGTCAGGAAAACAATATCAACCCTATCTACATTTCCAATTTTTTGAATAGTATATTAGCTTTCCAAAATGTTGAAGGAACACTTACTTTGGTGGCACTAAATGCATGTATGGAAAGATATTACACCATCCCTGAATCACTAAGAAGGAGAGATCCTATAAGTGCAAATAACATTAGATGGAGCTTAAAAAGAGTAAGGCACGTAATCTCTTTGATAGAGAAACAACAGGAATTATGGGTTGGTATGCGGTTCAGGATGTCGATCATCATAATGTGTACTCCAAAGCTCGATGCACCTGACAATATTCCAGTAGAAGTCTTCAGATCTTGGTATGAGAAACTAAAGGAGAACAATGAATTTGCACTCAAAACCAGACTGCCACCACAATACAAGGAAGGAGTGTTCGACTATGCAATATGGATGGAAGCAGTGAACAAAGAAAAGGAAACCACTATAATAATTGATAAAGAACCATGAGGGCATGGTTCACAATAGGTGGGGGAGAATGATGAGTGCCTCATAAATACTTTTAAATAGTCATTTTATGGTTTAAAAGACTTGGTTATATTATTAATTAACATGACTCGCGATAGACTATATGCTAATATATTTACTTGTTTTACTTTATGTTTGGCTAAATTAGTAAATATATTAGAGGTAATGCTTTGCATTGAATGCGTTGCTTTTGTGGTGATAATGATGAGTTTTTATGCAGTTTGAATCTTTTACTGTCATAATTGGTATCCTATTTTTCAAGGATCTTATTCAGGGTATTTAAAACTGATGATTGATGACTTAGTTCAAAGATAAAGTTAAACTCCTTGTTTAACCACATGAAGACAATCACGCTCCTGATCGCTCCAACTGGATGATGAATCACTGAAGTTTCTAATCAGCTCCTCTTAGTCGGTTTAGGAACTTCTTGTCCCAGCATTGATCTGGTGTTTTCCCTCTGTCTATTTTCAATTATGTTTTAGTCTTTAGTTTAGACACCTTGTATCTTGGCGGTTAATTCCATGTTTTGAATTCAATAAAGGATATAATTATAAATATCCATCTTTAGGTTTAAAGAGTTAGATAATTTCCAATTAAAATTTGTAATTGTTGCACTACTCTGTTTTGCGTCCCTATTTGGGTGAATTTGAATGAAAATAAGAAGTTAACTTGAATCAATGTGTTAGAGGTCTCACCAGAGGAAGACCCGCTCAACCAAAGGAAGTGACCTTGTGTGGTATTTCTCTAAGTTTATTTTGGTTTTGTTCAATGGATATTGAATCTGGAATGTTAAATCTGTTTGAATCATTTTTCAACAACTATGTTTAATAGCTTTTAAGCTAAGTTCATCATGGTTAGAATGGTTTAATATATTTATTATAAAGTTTATTGAGTTAATCAAGATTTAGATGTTTGTAGAAATTAAGTTTGACAATTATTTGTGGAGTTTAATAGAAGCAATGATGGAAAATTGTGGAAAGATGAAACTGAAACTTGTTTGGAATTTACTCATGGAAATTAGTGTTTATGTTTTCTAGATTAATAATTATTTCCTTGCAATTTATTTATTTTCTTTAAATTATCATTTATTTTTCCAGCAAATCTTAAAATAGATTTCTTTTGAGGTAAATTTGAATTGAATTTAAAATTTGAATTCTAGATTAAGAATTGGATTAATTTTAATCTTTTCCATGAATCAGTCTTAATCAAGTCAAGCGAAGTCAAAAATAAGTCAACAAAAATTTAAATTAGTCATTGAAGTTCAACTCTTGAGGGCTCTTGAAAGCTTCTAAAAGCTCTTGAAGGAGTTAAACCGAAACCATAAGTCACTGTTTACATTGCAAAATCCCCCAAAAATTCATGACAAACAGCCTTATCGCATATAGCTCTGAGACACACCCGGTTCGATAATTAAATGAGTAAATGATGCAAGTTGTGACATCAACGACCTTTCCCATCACTAGCAACTTGCTATGGTTGCTATTCCAATTTGGTATGAGTGTGGAAATCACTCAGAGTCGTTTGTTATCATTTGAATTTGATGCTTGTGTTCATGAATAGATTGGTGCAGGTTTTAATGATAGAAGAAATGGTTACAGATACTTGGGAAAGGTATTGCTTCTTGGTGCAGGAAGGCCATTGGCCTTGAGTCCTATACTTGATTTATAAGAATGATTCCTTGTTAGAATAATTGCAATGTATAATGTCAAGTGGGAGAATGTTGGGAATAGGATTCCATTTAATTGCAATCCTAAATATATTTCATTTATCTCCTAAGTCCTTGGAAAGTGTTCCCCAACACTAGGATTAGAAAGAGATTAAATTTGAATGAAATGAACATGTAAATTGACATTTGTAATTAATTATAAATGATAGGAACATGTGGGGATTCCCAAGAAGAGCTCCTACAAAATAGGAGCACATGGGGTGCCCACATGGAAGGTGGAACCCGCCTTGAGTTCAATTAACTGTTTGGAGAAAGCTAATACTTCAGTAATGCATGTAAAGATCCTAGAATTTAGGAATTGATATTTACATGAGTGGAGTTTAGTTCAATTCAGTTTAGTTTAGTTCAGTATCAATTCAGTTTAGTTTAGTTTAGTTCAGTTCAATTCAGTTATGGTTCAGTTATCTTCAGTTGCATGTAGTTAGTTTCAGTTGAATGCTATTTGACTTCAGTTGACTTGGAATGCATGACTAATGACTTGAGTTGCATGACAGATAACAGCTTGATACTTTCAGTTAACAGGGGATGATCAATCATGCATGATGTTTGCATGAATTGGTGGAGAGATATGTTTCAATTAACTAAGATTGACTTGGACCCACCTTGGGTGCCCAAGTTGATATCTTTGAGTTAACTCCTTTTGCATGAGAAGATATTTACAAGGCTGAGTTAAGTAGGCCCATACTTGGGTGCCAACTTTAAGGAGAAGCTTGAGAGATATCTTCGAAACCAACAATCAGTTAAGACTTCAGTTTGGGATGCCCAAATTGATGAAGGACTTGGTTTGACATTGTTTTTCACGGAATAACTCTACTTGCACAAGAATAGCATTGATATTTGTGAGGATCTTTATCCTCTTGTAATTTTCAACTCTTTGGAGTTTACAATGTTCACTCTTGTCTATTTATTGCAGCAAGTTGAAGAGAGTTCTAAGAGAGTACTTTTGTGAAGCATGGAACGAGATGTGTGGATTCATGCTTGGACACATGAGAGTTTATTGTAGGTTGTGAAGAAGAATTATTGAAGGAAAAAGAAGCATCTCAAGCAAGGATTGATAAAGAATTATTGTAATCTTGTTCTAAGGTTAAATAATACAAGCACTATTGATTCTGGTGGTGGATTTTTTTCCCAAAAGGGTTTCTCGATGGTATATGTTGTGTCACTTCTATCTTCTGATCTTATTCTTCTACAATCTTGCTGTCTACTTCTATAATTGGTAAAATGAATCTAAACAAATAATCATATACAAATAAATTGTAACAAAGAGCACTTAATTAGATCTACAATCTCATAGTTTTACAAAGTATTAAGCCACATAATTACCTCCATTTTCAAAATTTATGACCAAATGTGAGATCCACAATGATGTCTATATTGGGGAGTAAAAAATCATCAAAATCCCTAAAACATTAGATAACGTCAAAATGCCAAAAACATTTATAAAATCATCAAAATCCCTAAAGAATCCAAACATTTGTAAATTTCAAAATCTCAAAAACATCCAAACATTTGTAAAGTTCAAAATCTCAAAAACATCCAAAAATTTGTAAATTTCAAAATCCAAAAACATTCAAATTATCTTGAAATCTAAAAAACATTCATAACACTCTCAAAAATCTCAAAAAAATCCAGATCATGTCAAAACCCCTAAATAGGTCTAAAACATCAAAAAAGTCAAAAACAATTATCGAACTACATTGTCTTTGTGTGTGTACATAGGAAAGCCCATCTTTGATGCACCCCTGAGGCACAGGCCAGTCCTTTAGGAGTCCATCATAATAAACTAGCAATTCAAAATGTTCATATTTCATCAATAAATGGTCACTTGTCAAGGAGTCAATTGAACTATATTGTCTCTACGAATTGTAGGAAAGGCCATCATTGATGAGCCCCTGAGGCATTAGGTTAGTCACTCCTAGGTCCTATGCTTGGTCAAACCTTGGAAAACACAAAAACATTTAAAAACTCATGGAAAACACAAAAATAATTGGAAAACATTCAAAAAACTCAAAATAATCTCAAATAACTTGAAAACTTTAAACATTCAAATAATCATAAATCAAAACAGATGCAAAACATGTCAGAACGTCACAAAAACATTTAAATATTCCAAAAAGCTCAAAACCACCCGTCTCATCTCACTTTCACTTGTAATAATCTTTCATTCATAATAAATTGATCATCATTCCCCACCCTTTTGTGAAGCAAACAGAAGCAAGTGCAACATTTAAGAAAGTACACTTTAATGAAACAAATTGTGAAGTCAAGGTTAATCTTTGAACATGTTAATTAAGTTTATATCAACGGCCTAATTTGTTTAACACAACAATAACATTGATTGTTTGTTCATTTCAATATTTTCCTATGATTTATTTTATTGGGTCATTTTGATGGTCTCTCGATGATGTATATCAAAATGATTTAGAGAGAAAGGAATGGCACATTGATCATTGCTTTTATTGTGGTGCTTGTTGGATATTCTTATAGTACAACCCCGATGAATACTTATCTTGCATGTCTCAGGATAGTCTCAAGTAAAACAATGGCTAAGACATATCAGGTTCTTCATACCTTTTGTGTATTAGTCTCCTTACTTTGATGGCTCATTCTATCACATGATCAAACATTTTTTCTGTATGTCAGGTATGAACAAGGATACTCATGTCTATTTGAAAAGTTAAATTCCATCACATTAGATACAACACTACCCTAGTTCTTCATACCTTGGTGCATCGTATCTATTTGCTATATCAAAAATAAGGATTGCTATGATGAATCAAACAAAGTCCTAGAAGTAAAGCAATATCATATTTCTCATCACCATATCCAACAAAATCTTGGAATAATCATAGATTTGTTGGAATTATGAATCAATCTCAATAACAAAAAGGTTGATTAATGAACATCTTATTATTCTATCTTCTATCCACTTTCTATCTGACTCTTACTAACATCCAAGTATCATGACATAACAAAAATAAATGCATCCATCCTACATCCATAAATCATTAGCATGCATATCATACCATACATCCTGCATACACATAACATGTCATATCAAAAATAAATAAAAAGAAATGCATCCATAACATCCATCACATGTGCATCTCATCTATGAATCATATACATTTACATCATTACATCATAAATCATAATAAGGACATCACATGAAATCATAAGCATGATATAAGACATCATATAACTATCGCATCAATGTATCATCTCATATATATCAAAATCGTCAATGCCATGATATAAGTCAAGTATGTGATATGTCTTAGAATATATACATGAGCCTACAAAAGAGCTAATGAATGAATATATACAATGTCCATTTGTATCAAAATATGAGTAAAAAATAGCTATATACAAGCTAGCCCCTACTGGCCTAGTCCTCACAACCAGCTGATGGTGATCGATGTGATGGTGGTATATCATGATCCATGAATGCTCTGCTCTGCTTGATTTCCTGTGATACTGACCCACAGATGTACCCAATGATATGCTCTACCCCATAACTCTTCATTACGAGTATGGGGGCTACCTCCTATGAGCCAAGACCACATGCATATAGATAAAGGTATCATCTTGTACCTCCCTCAAATCTTCTCGATACCTAGCTAGGGGGACTATATCTCCCTAGGACTCCAATTGTTGTCTCCTCGCTATCTCCTAAGCTAGTTGCAACTCTACCTACGTCCACCATGTAATCTCTACATCTAGCTACCCTCTTATTTGATCTTGCTCCTGGTGGGCTTGGTCTCTCTCTTGTGTAAGATTCTAGATCATTTGATCTCTCTGGTCAGGTACCTAGCCCCCCACCTGCTAATCATGTTGTTAATCATGAACTCGGTCATGTATTGGAGGTGGTCCCTCCTAATCTCTTTGGTGATCATATTGTTGGTCCTAATCTCTCTAATCCTCCTGATCCTGGTGTTGATCATGCACTTGAGCCAGTCTCTAATGTCTCAATCTTCTCCCCTTGTAACATGCCCAATGTTTTACCCTTTGATTTTACCTATGTTTTGACCCACATGTGAATAATTCAACATAAAGCAATAACATTTTTCTTTTTCTAATCAAATAACAATATGCACATTTGAAATAACCTCTTTTCAAACTCCCATTGCATTTATAAGGAAACATTACATATCCCAAGTAACAATTCCATACTACATAATCCCATGTAGATAATATATTTCCAATTGAAATTCCATAAAGATAGAGATACATGATTACCTACATGCATGACATTCCTAGCCTAGCTATACAAACATGTCTCATAGTGAAATGACAAGTGTTAGTGGCTACTTACACTACTTTGGCCAAAGTTTTGATATAATCATTTTCATGGAAGTGAAGTCGTATGTTCACCCACCCCTTAGCTCAATTTGGTAAATGACCACACATACTCTTTTCAATCAGAACATAGTTTCAACCTAAAAGGTGATGGCATAACTAAGTGACCAACTAGGTTACTCTCATCCATGGATTATCCTAACCCCAGGAACAACCAAATTAACCACACATGTAAACATAACATCACAACATTAAATGACTCCATTTTAAAATTATAATCACAACATTAAATGACTCCATTTCAAAAGTATAATCACAACATTAAATGACTCCATTACAAAAACTTATAATCACAACATTAAATGAATCCATTATAAAAGTATAATCGCAACATTAAATGACTCCATTACAAAAGTATGCAACATTCAAATGATCAATTTGGTGATATAGGTTAATCCCAACCCGACATGACTTCAATCAAAAATTAATGCAACAATCAAGTGACCAATCTAATTATATAGGTTAATCCCAACTTATGGCTTCAATCAAAAGGAATGCATCAAACAAGTGGTCATAACAATCATGAAACCTCTCTTTCAATATGACTCAAATATTCACATGTGTACAATGTACACTAAATTCATATCTAATCTAGAGGACATTTTCAACTAGAGAGGAGTTTGTGCTTCTGCACATTATAGTTTCCTCGCATTACAGCTATGGGTTTCTAAGACGTAAATTCCTCTTTTTTTGAGACTAGAGTACCATAAAAAGGTATAGACACTTGAACAAGTATAATATAGCAGCATAATCAAATATATATATATATATATATATCATTAATACATTTTCAACCCTATTTTTTATTATTAATGTAATCATATTCAAATGTATTTCCTAACCCTAGGAATAGAATTTTCTCCTACCTTCAAGGAGATATGAGTATCCAATCAAGGATGAACTACCATTATGGTTTTCATCATAACCTAACAATTTTAATATAGCACTTCAATACAATATTATTTCCCATACTACATGATCCAGGTAAGCATACATATTGTCTATATCAACCTTGGTATTATACTAATACTCTATGGTTATCCCATTAGCAAACACAAATACATAATTCCAACATAATGGATAATATACAAGAATCAACCAATAAGGTTTCAATAAAATAAGAAATCAACAAAGATCATGCAAGTTCACCCAAAATAAGAATCCATCAAATTCATGCAAGTTCAACAAAGCATATAATCCTCTTTCCTCAAACACTTGCATTCAAAAGAAAACATGGTATCAAACATAAAAAAGAATAGAGAAGTAGAACTAGCATGCCTGGAATTATAGCTTCCAATGAAGATATTGCTTCCTAAGCTTATTCTCACAATCACACTTGTTGAGATCCTTCTATGATTAGCCTATCTCCAATCCTAGACTTTCTAAAAAAATCTCAAAAAACTACAAACTCACTAAACAATCTCTCTTTTCTCACTAATGCACTCAACAACCTATTTGCTGCATAAAAAACTACAACAATGAACTTCAAAAGAATGATAATGAATGAATAACCAAAAGGCTAAGAAGTTGCCTCTACTTATACTAAAATATGAGAAACTTATTGCTACAAACTAGCTCTACAGTCCACCACTTTTTCTCTTCCAACTACCAGCACATAACAACAAAAACTAACTTAAACTCTAAATGAGTCAACTAGGCTAATTAAAGTGAAATGTGGTTGCTCAAACAGTTAAGAAGTAAACACATAAACAGTCCCTGCATTTTTTAGTTTCTCTAATATGGATGAGTTTCCCTTTTAACTGCAAACAACTGTTATTTTACTAAGTCTGAGCACAAAAATGTTTACCTATAGGTTTCATATTTGTAGACTAAGTCAACTTCTTCCAAGATTAAGCCAGCTCGTGGCTTTTGACAAAGTCTCATGCTCTATTTAAGGATGTGTGTGGCTTTTTAGTGCAACACAAAGACTCATATTTGCATTATATCTCTTACATGGCACAATATATTATCCATTAGCATGCCTTACAATGTTTCCCATGCATTGTCATCATATGTGCTTTATTTTGAATTAATAAACAATCCACATTTTATGTGTTATCCATAATTATATTCTCACATATGTGTGAGCCTTCATGTGTGACATATGTGCAGCTTATAACCATTATGTTGTTGGCTTGTATACAAGCCATTCACCATTATATGGCTCACATTATATATGCACTTAAGTTAAGTTTATAACATTTCAAATATATATATATATATATATATATATATATATAGATATGTAATAATGACAACATTATAATATAATATATATTAACATATATATATATATATATGCTTATTAAAATCATCGATTGACATATATATATACGTATACATTAACGTACTCATATACATACATATATATATATATATTATATACATATATCATTATTTTAGTATCCATCATAAACACATATATTTACATATTCATCGATTGGTATATATATGTCATATATGTCTAATTGATATTCTTATGCATATGATATACCCACACATGAGTATGCATAAGTACTTTGACCTACGTATACGCACATATGTATATACTCACATGTATGAGTTATCACAATCACATACATAAATACATATATACATTCTATGTATATACTCATCAATTAATACATAAATATAAAATACACGAAGAAGAACTTATACTTAATATAGATAAGACAGAGAACGACAATATACTCCCATGCCTAAATGTGTAGCATGGTGCAACTAGTTGAAAGTGCAACACCTCCTCTATAAACAACCTGGTGCATGTCACGACACATGTTTGCAAGAATACATGGACCCCAGGTAAAGCAAGTCACATCCTCCAACATGCTCTCAAGTTTGATACCCCATCCAACACTGAAGTGGTGGGATCAATGATCAAGAACCAAGGTGCCCATAATAAGGCCAACAAGAACAAGTGTAATAATAGAAGCAATGTCAATAAAGGGTCTCAAATCCACATGACCCTCCACCAAAGGAACCCGTGGTATTCCTAGTACACAAAGAAGGGCCTTTCCACCATAAATAGTGTTGTATACCACACACTCACCATGAATCAAAACTCGCAAAATATGCCATATACGTCCTCTAGGTTAATGGTGGCCTCACCAGTTGGGAAATGAAATGTAGCAATCTTTGAACGCCATTGCTCCACAATGAAAATCATCAATTCATAGTGTGCTCGAATCTCTGGCATGTGTAGAAGGTTCCACAACCCCAAAGCATGAAAATAGAGGGTCTCCTCTACACCAAAAAAACATTGATCTATGCTCTTGGGACAATAGGAGTAGTAAAGTGACCTGCACGCACAATGTGCACAAAGTCAAAATTTTCAAAAGTTAAATAAGAAAATCTAAGCCAAAATGCTAAAGGTACAAAAGTGAACTTTTAAACAAAATCATGGGACTATCAAATGATAAATAGACAACATTTTGTAAGACACTTTGTTTCTAAATTACAAACATGCATGGGTTTTACAAACGTGCATGACAAATACACTGGTCTATTACAAATGCACAAGCACCAAATTAGGGCATTCACACCTTTGCAAAGGTTTCGTGCCTTTGTACAAAGGTGTAGCGTCAGTGACCAAGGCACACGGTAACAAAGTCTAATGCCTTTTTTTTCCTATCTTGTAGCCTACATTTCTCCAATTAGGAAAAATCACAAGGTAAGTTTTTTGAAGCACATACCCAGTCGCTTGACCCAGGAGGGCGCTGGTACTCTTAGAATCGATTAGATCAATGCCTAGAGTGCATGACAAAATCCATTACAGCAGGTGCTCCTAATAGCTCTCACAATATCTCTCTCAAAACTTAGAATTTTCAAAAAAGAAAAGCACAAATGAGCTGGAAGTTTCCTAAAATGAGCATATATACCTACCTAAACCTAGGGTTTTGAACCTGAAACTCATTTTTCTAGCCTGTTTGCATCCTGGTTAGTATCTAAGTCTTTTAGGACTTATCTTTCATCCTTCATGTAGTAGAACCAATCCCATAACCATGTCACAAGCTCAACCACAAATCAATTTTTTTCCGCTTGAACTCTCAAGGGGGAAGTATACTAGTAGTCATTCCTTCCATTGGGGCACAATAGGGTATTTAAAATCAGGCAAAATTTTAAATTTGATTCAAGTAGCATCAGTTCTTTGAAACAATGCAACGAGTGCATTGCTTCAAAGAGGGGAAAAATGTAGACACCTAAAACTATCCTGATAATATAACATACTTGATTTTTCATACTAACATCATTCCTAGTCTATTGACACCTAATTCATCCATTTAATTAAATAATGTCAATTATTTAGTTAAGTTCACCATTTCTCCTATTAATTAAATAAATTGATTTTATTTAGTTAATTCACTTTTCTTCATACTAATTCCATTCTCATTTGATTAAATAATGTAAATTATTTAATTAAGTGTCATAATCATATTTTGATTAAATAATTCATGATTATTTAAATAAAGCCTCTAATTTCATTCATTTGCACAATTAAATGATTTTAATTAATTGTTTAATTAGCTAACTTCTTTCCAAATCCTCCAACTTTCCCACTTGCATAATGAATATTCCCTTGAAATATTCTCTTTTCAAATTCAAATATTTCCCTCTAAATGGAAATATCTCCAACATCTCTTCAACATAACTCCTAAAAAATATAGAATTAGTTGAGTCTCTCATGGATCTTGAGCCATTGATCTGATCCTTGATCCATGCCTCATGGATTATTAACTGTTGGATTCATTTTTTATCCATGTTCATTCCTCTTATTCGATTTCATCCATTGATTATCCTTTTTGATCCTCACCATTGATCATGATTTCAAAATTCTATAAATAGCAAGCATTTTTCTATAATAATTCATTCACAAGAATTGAGTAAACTTACTCCCTTAAATTGATTACCCAATTTTTACTTCATTTCTAGCTTCAATTTCTTTGCATCAACAATGGATTTTGTTTGAATTGAGCATTTCACATCCAATTTGAGTATAATCCCACAATCGAATTGAGGATTGCATTGTTTCTAGTTAGATTCAATTTGAATTGCTTTGTTCTTTCATGCTATTTGAATTCTAATTGATCTTTTGTGAACAATTTCATTGGATTGTGTACTAAATAATTGCCATTATTTAATTAAATGGATGAATTAGGTGAAATAGACTAGGAATAGTGTTAGTACAAGAAATCAAGTATGTGATATTTTCAGGACAATTTTAGGTGTCTACATTACTATGAGAGATGTTAGAACATGTTGATTGGGTATCCTCACCTTGAAAATGTGATTCATACTCAATCTAGCCTAACCATAACTTCAAACAACTATGACAACACTCGTCTTACCTCTATGATCCTTATCCTTCTTTCTATTGGTTTTTTTTAATGAACCAAACTGATCTCACAATATAGCCTGTGGAATTACCATTTTCCAATGGTAAGCTAATTGGAGGGATTGGCCAATGAATGAGTGAAATCTTGCAAAGGATTTCCTCCTACACTTTGGGCTCTAAAAAAACCCAGGAGGGTGATCCCACAATGTATTTTAAGATCCCTTGTATCAATTAATCATCTGCATTGTAAATAACAAATGAGCTCTACTTGAATTTGCTTGAAAATTGAATAACTACAAATATTTGGCAAATCCTTACATATTAATTGTTTAAAGAGCAATAGAGCATGGTAGACTTCAAATTGAAATACATTTCACCAAAATTTTAAATATTTTAATGATTTGAATGTATTTGTTGTGAAAGATCAAGAACAATTCAACACAACACAAATCCTAGAATAGTGCCTTAATTTAGGGTATGGGGTCTAATACAAATGCAAATAAACCTTGACAAAAAAATGAAAACTTAGCATTATAAATCTTACACAATGTTGTATTACAACATCAGTCTCAATCACTCAAATCTAGAACTCATTATCATATCCTGACACTTGGATCATCTAAACCTATGATTTCATCCAAGCAAATTAACAAATTCTTTGAATTTGGACAAAGACAAAACCATGAATTCATTGAAAGAAATAAAGACCACTGAAACAACCATTGATTATTTCATTGATAATTTAAAAGATGAATACATCAGGAGAGAATTAGAATTGAAGATATGTCATTCTTTATATTCAATGCTAGTAATGTTATCAAAATTTTCTTACAGGAACAAAAGACTCATAACCTAAAATGCAGACTCTGTTTTCTCTCTATATTCTCTCTTTACAAAAATTTCTCAAAGATCAATAAACAACCTATACAATTGGCCTTGAATTCCCTTTTATGAAAACAAGGGAGCAAAACAAGCTTCATGCCAATGTACACATGTCACAGTTTCATTTGACATGTACACAATTACATTCAAAAGGCAGTTATATTTTCCAAAATTCGAGGGAGATGTTCATATGAGACAAAAGTTATTTCTTATTTGTTGATGTAGATAGATATTTCCCTCCAAAAGGAACTTTATTCGATGAAGAGGTTCATTCCATGAGCAACACATCTTTTCCATGTGCTCCAAAACTTGAGGATGAAAAGCATGAAAATGAGTAGAAGAGAATATACCAACTTTTCCACATCAACAATCCATGTCATCAATTTTGAATTGGAGAAAGTATAGTATATGAATGTTGATATATCAAAGGCCTAATCTATACTAGTTCTAGGCCATGCATTGTATTTCTCCCACTGCAACCATCATTTTTGAAGACATAAAACTAAAATTCACCACTACCTTGCTACTGCAACAACCTATAGGTCTAAGATATCAACATATTTGGTCAACCAAAGATCAAAATCTTCGTCAGAGCAAATAAAATGTCATAACCTCATCCACTTTTTTCCTATAAGGGTTGTATTTTATTACTACCTAGTTAGCTTCTTTGTCAAATTCTTCAAGGGAGATGCTTGTGTGAGTGATCTTTTCCATACTATTCTTTAACATCTCCACATCAACTCCATCATAGATTAGTGTTGCCTGAGTTGCTATCACTTTTCTTGCTTAATCCTTTCATTTTTGCAGAGGTTTGACTTCACCATTTTCATTCAAAATATCTGGGAGTAAACAAAAACTCCATTCATCAAACCTTCTTACCATCTCCCTAATCTTCTTTTCCAATGGTTCAATTAACCCTTGAAATTCCTTAATTGCATTTACAAGCTTAATGGTTGGGACAATGTTGGATGGCTTATCTACATCATGTTTTGACCCAATGGCCATATCTCTCAACTCTTGAGCTTTGGGAATCCATTTTTCCATCAATGGGATGACAACTTCCCTATCCCTGTCAAAGCTTCTTATTGAATTAAACATCGAAGAATAGTTTGAATGAATACTATTCAACCTCCTCTCAATCCCTTTATTCAAATGTTCTAGTACCACTGTCACAATTTTCATATTGCTCAAATGGATGAGTTCATCAAGTTGTTGACACCTCTCCTCATAATTCCTTAGTTGCTCCATTAACTCCTCTTTAGTAACCTCTTTTGGGGGAGGTGCCTCTAATTTACTTGGAATTATCGTTGCAATGGGCATCTCATTAGGATCATATGCAACTATCTTTGTGGATGGAAGATGAGGAGACTAAACTGGGGAAGGTGGTGATTGCTCTGATGGAGAAGGAGGAAGAGAATTTCCTGCTTGTGAAGGGCCTAGTTCAGCAATTGATTGAAACTTTTCCTTTAATAATGCAATCTCCAATTGCATCTTAGTAATGTTTTGTTGTCCCACATTGTACTTAGCTACCATATCGTTGTATTTTGTTCTAAATTTGTCCCTCTCCTTAGTTAGGGACTCCACTGTAGCTTTGGTGAACTGAGCTACATTAACATTCAATGTAGTTGGCTTGATAGCTGATGTATCTAAAACTCTCTTGATTATCAATCATCCTCTAACACCTACAGTTGTCTCTACAACCTCTGGCTTCTTATTTTTTGGGGCTAAGGCCTAAATAGCCAATGTGTTCCTTTGGGCACTAAATGCATATCCTTTTAAAGCTAATGTTACTTCTTCCTTATTGTTAAAAATTGGGGCATCATGCCTTTTGACTATGTCAAAAGCGATGGTTGATGCAAGGTCCCACTCTGGAAAAAGTAAAACACCACTTTTTCTAACTAGCTCTCTTCCCTCAATTGTTGTGATGTCTTGATACTTAGCCCTCATTTCCTCATGGAACTTGGCCTCTATGACCTCCCTGGGCAACTTTGGATTTGTAATTCTTTTCATATCTACACTTTCAATATATTCATCTTTCATAGTTCTCCAGATATATTCTTGAAAGGCTTGTGTTTTCACAAATGCATCATCATTCATAAAATTTCCACAAGATTATGCCCTAACATCATCAATGTTGTTTATCCCCTTAAATCTACTTTTCTCAATCCAAGACTTAAGTTTTTTGGCACTGTGTCTCTTCGGGGATAAGGAATACCTTGCCTCATCTCATCTTAGAACTGTGACAAAAAAACTCTTCATCAGATTCATCAACAGGGAAGTCTACCAGGCCATTTGATTCAACCCTTTGCCTTTTTGTTGGTGGCTCCCTTTGTGGTGATGATCACCTATGAGGTGATTCAAGCTCAATTATCTGTGGGGTGGATGAATGTGGGGGTTAAGGTGGTGGAAATTTTTGTTGAGGGGAGGATTCCTTTGACTCCTCTAATTGGGTAGGAGTAGCAATTGTCAGTTGTTTCCTCGTGGTGCTCTTTCTCCTAGCAAAAACCTGCACCTTTTTTGGTGGTTGGTAGGTGGGTCTTTCTTCTATCATTGGGGCCTTCCCCTTATCTTGCTCTTCAATGACCACAACTTTTCCTTTATCCTGGATCACTCTTTCTTCCTTCAGAGTTGCAACAACTTTATCAAATTTCTACAAAACTACTTCCACTCTCAATATCACATCCTTTATCTCAAACAAAGCCTTAAATTGGGGATCTTTGACCCATTTTTCTCTCTCCAATTTTTCAAATACAATCCACTTCATCTTCCTATCTTCTTGTGTCTAAAAATCAAAATTATTTATGATAATATCTTTAGGGAAAGAAAAGTTATGAACAAAGAATAAACTTTCCTCCCTTTATTGTATCCTTCAACCATACCATAAAACCTTTAGGGTCATGGTTCCTATGTGCTCGTAGTTGCATTCCATAAGGCTTGAGTTTATCATTGATATTCTTCCACTCATCAGTTATCATAACAAAATCTTAGAACACAATAAAAGTGGGAAAGAAGGTTCATTTCCTCATGTTGAATAAGTGATTATCTTCTACATCTCCAAGCTACCACATGACCTCAAGGAAGCCAATCCTCAATGGTACATCCCTAAGGAGTACATGAGGTGTTGTTCTTGTTCCATACACCCAGAGAATTGTGTAATCCTGATAAGGAATTACATCCCCCCAATTGTGATCAATTTTTAAATTAGGCCTGCTCTCCTTTGGCCTAAGGACATCATGCAACTCAATTTAAATTATTTGCATGTCTAGAATCAAAACTCTTTTTAGCTTGTAAGCAAAGATGTTTGAGAAGACTACAAAACTAGACTTTTGCTCATGTCTATCCAGAAGAGGGGTCCATGCTTGAACTGGCATATCCTCACCATCCACTCTTCTTTTCAATTCTATATCATTACTAAAGAAATATGCACCTTTGTACAGAAACATGTGCATAAACAAGGAAAACCACCAGAATCTCACACCATTCTCTCCATTCTTCAGTGCTACTAGACCCTTGTGTAACTCCTCTAACGAATAAGTAGAAAAATCATATAAAGTGTTGATAGTGGGATGTTGAATGTTGGCAGCCATGTACATGGGTGCAATTGCCATACTTGAGACCAAATCAAATTCCAAAATCTAACAAAGAGAATAAATTTTTTTTGGAAATAAAGAGAAAAATACTTAATTGGAAAGGGTTCTATGTTAGATGGACCTAACACAATTCTATTTCCAGCCTATCCTGATGCCAAGAAGTGTGCCAATACTAAAACCTTAAAGGTTGGTCTCACCTTCTCATACTATGCACCCCTAGCTTATTTTGATCAATCTCTTCCATATCCTAACTCCATGTGTTCAATTTGAAAACCTCTACAAATTATTCCTTGGTAACCCAAACCATCTCCTTTCTGGAGTGTGTTCTAACTACCCTAACAATAGGGTCATAGTTAGTTGCAATGGCCTTAAGGAGGTCTATGCCCAGGTACATATTGGGGACAATCAATTTATCCAAGTCTAGCCTATATGGGTTGTAAATAGGGATTTTGGCATTTCTATTACCAAACCAATATTGAACAGTGACGACCCTATATATGGAAATTTGGCATCCTTAATATAACACTACCTATCAATTATGTCATCTTTCATATCTGGTCCTTGAAACAAAATTTTCCCTTTGCACTTTTCATTTGTTGAGGGATTTAATTGGTCCAATAGGTGTTGGACCATAGGTCTTTTCTTAGGTTCAGAACTAGGGGGTTAGAAATTAGGTGTCATGCTAATGAATGACTCTACCTAGGGTTTCACGAGTGGAGACTAGGGCATTTAGGTTTAGGGTGAAAATTTGATGCAAAGAGTGACTAAATTCATAAATTTACATCAATTTTAATGAACTTCAAACCTTAAAATGCAACCCTATCCACAATTCAAATGATAGCAAAAACAAATGTGTGAAAACTATGAGATAATTGAGCTTAAGAGGTATAGTTTGCACTTACTAGTGTGATGACGTGAAAAACCCTAATTTGAGGACGCCAAAAACTTGAAATACGTTGCAACATCTTTTGAATGCCTTAAAATACTTTTGCAATCAAGAATAAGCTTTAAATCCAACTTTTATGGTGGATAAAGCCCTCAATTTGGTAGAAAAACATCAACTCTTTCATTACTACTTGCTTGCGGTAACTAGAACACCTCCATGATGCTAATTTAGCAACTTTGAATCTCATCCATTGATCTTCTTGTGATTTGGATTAACATGTGGCTCAGATGGATTCGAAGAAGTTTGAAAACTTTGGCCTTCATTGACTCAATCATCCAACCACCCACTATCTTGCCATGTGTACATCTTCCTTGCTAGCAGGACAGTCCCACAACACTATACAAGTTATGAGAGTGTCCCATGTCCATCGCCCGCTAGCCCGCTATAATCTGCAAGACTTTGATCTACGATTGTGGGCTAGCAGGCAACATTTGAGATTCATTTAGCACCCTTGGACATGTGCATCCTTTAATCCTCAATCCTACGCAAAGGTTGTTATCCTTCTCACATGATGAATGGTTGAGATTAAGAAATCTCGCAAAGCTTTTATGCATGTACACATGAAGTCCCATTAGTAGCTCACTTGTTAATGTTGTCATGATCGTCGAGAAATATTTACCAAATAATTCATGCTTTATAAAGTATTTTGAACAGTGCCATTGATGCCACGTGGCACTTGCCTGCTAGCCCTCAAAGGAATGAGATCGGCCTGTGGGTCCCCCGTGGGCTGGCGGGGAATAGCCAAGGTGCATCGCAAGATTGAATCTCCACTATAGATCTCAACCTTTCATCACCGATTCCTTTGGGAATGGTAGGTCCCACCAAGAGGGACGACATATGTCACCCCACCCACTGCCCCACTAAGAATTTTAAAAGATTATTTTATTGTCGCAAGCTAGCAGGCAACCAATGGAATGCACTTAGTGGGACCCAACGACCACAGGTTAAGAATATTAAAAGGAACATGCATCAAATGATAACTTAAAAAGGGTCATTAGCTAGGTTTAAAAGATAATAAGACTTACGTATTTTGTGGGACCAAACTTAGGATATATGGAAAATATTTAAAAGATTTTTGACCCACATAACTATAGACATGGTTTAAATTATTCAAGCGGGTAATGACTAAGAAAGCTAGGCAAGAAGGGTCAGTAAGTGAATGATTTGATGACTCAGGTTGTAACTTGGGAAACCGGGAATGGGCTACATAAGTCACCAAGCAATTAGAATGTATGCAAAGGATTGTCAACAATTAGAATTTTTTAAGGGGTTTAGGGCATAGACAGAACCCTAAGACATGAAACATCATCTCAAAACCAATGAAAAGAAAAAAATGGATTCAATATTAGTGAAACACAAGAAATCTTAGGGGTTCCACTAGTGGCTCCAGTTGGGGATGTCTATTCTTCCATAACAAAGTGAGATCTCAGAATCTCATGGTAGAGCAGACCAATACAGAGAACACCAAAACCAAGAAACTACCCAAACAAGGTGTAGACACGTCAAATTAGCATTATGCATATTCATCCGCTCAGTAAATTGATTAAACGCAACAAATCCATTCATCAGGTAAATCAGGTCAATCCAAAGGTTTAATCAAATAATATCATTTCATCTCTCATAAATCATTTCAACCTTCATCTTGCATCATCTCCATTTAATTAAATAAATCAGGACTTTATTTAAATCAAATCCTAAATCATTTTCCACCCTTTTCTAATTTAAATAAATCAAATATTTAAGTCATAAAAGTCAAAGCATCCTAATCATCATCCTAGCTAATTAATCCTGATTAAATCTAATGCTAATCTCAACCCACTTGCATTCTCTAGATTTGGCCACTTGCACATGAAATTACATTTAATTGATTTATCAAAATCTTTATTTTCAACTTGGAATAAAGGGAGAATATTCTCCAAGTTTGAATCTCCCCCCAAGTGGACATGTACACCAAACAAAGCATTTATGAGGCCTTACATGTCTCTTACATGTCCCCTTCCAAAGTCAAACTCAGCATTCATTGCACAAATTCAAATTCAAATTTTCCCTCTCATGGGCACTCTTCCCAAATCTTGCACAACCATTGGCCTATCATCACTTGACAAGTGGCCTTATCTTATTGGCTTGATCTTTGTCCCACATTGGTCTCTCTTCAACACTTAGCATTTTGAAAATCTATAAAGTAGAGGCTTCATCTCTTATCAAATCCTTCACAATCTCCACAATTTCATCCAAAAAGCATATGCAAAGTTACTCTCCTTGAGAACTAATTTTGCTCATCATTTCCATTGCATCATCATCACTAGCTATCAATCAAGGATTGGGAAAGGGTCACTAGCACATGTGACACCAATCCAATATGGGATAGATTGATTTCACATTTTTCTTTGTAGGATTTTATGTATCTTGTTATTAGATAGAATTTTAAAACATGTTAGATATCTCATATGGATGTTGAAGGTTTGCTTTGCTTGGAAACTAATCATGTTTGTCTATGTTAGTTACTAACCATTTGCAGATTTGATGTCCACATAATGGCGCTAGAAGGAGGGCTATGATTGTTTAATTTGATTGACAAAAGAAAGTTAGCTATTTTCTGTTAAAAAGAGGCATTGATCTATATTATGATAGGCATATAAAGGCATATATTCAGTTATGTTCGAAAGCAGCCACAGTCATAATTTCTTATGAATATCTCTGCTTTTTACTTGTCTGCTGTCTTTGATTAGCACACATTCATGGGATGTCTCTACATTTCCTCAGATCCACGTTCCTTTCAGCATAGGAAGGATGTTGGTTAAAGGATGCTGGGTGTGGTTATAAAGCTTGCCAACTGCATTGGTTTGAATGTTTATCAAATAACATTTTTTTCACTGCCAAAAAAACAAAAAAACAAAAACAACTGTGGAGTTCGGCCTTACACCTGCTAAATTCATTCGTTGTGTGTATGTTATCATTTCCATTGCCTGTCTTTTGTTTTCAAGCAGCCCTCTTTTGATTAAAATGATAGTAGTGCTTATGACAGGAGAGTAAAATGGCGTTCAGTTGTTTTCTTCTAATCAAGAAAGGTTGAACCCTCAACCAATCAGTTCTACCAGTTTCAAGCATGCATTTTGTAACAAGAGGGGATCTACAAGAAATGCATTTGTAACAAATTTGTTTTAGACTTGTCTATACTGTGTTTTGAAAAAGATAACTACTGCATTGTCTGTTCTGTTTTAAATAAGATGTAAAAGGCTTATGATAAAACGTAAAATTGCAGCTGTACATTTGTCAATTAAACCAAATCAAATCGCATCTTAACATTGACTGCAGGGAATACGCTCACAACTTTTATTCCTTCAATTGACCATATATCGTATTAGCCTGTAAGGGTTAAGCATGTCTGTTTATAGATTTCATCGATTTATGTCTGTAGATTTCGCCCTTTACTTCTCTATGATGGCTGCGTGTTCATATCTCCATTCTGCGGCATAAATCATCCTCTGAAAATTTTGTATTCTATTTTCATAGGTGGCATATCTTTTGGCGTCTCTTCTGACAAATAGGTCTGGAGCATCAAAATTTGTAGATGGATGGGCTCTTCTTAAAAGCTCGATGTGCCATAACAACCACATGAATAAGGTTGTTCGATGGTCAAGGCGTCACTCTCAAAGCTGCGGCCATTTAAGTCATACTGACATTCAGGAAACAGTTCATGCGCCTTCTTTATGCCAACTTCTTTTGCATAACATTCCATGTGCTTTGTCCTTTTTTGCTTACATTTCTACCAAGCATTGCTAGCTATAACTTTTGATAAAATTTCTCTGTGATTTATGTGTTTCATGGATGACCACGCCCTGTTTCAAACTCCCCATCAAATATACATTGGCAAAAGGCTGCGAGTATGCTGATAGAAATATGGCGCTGATCTGAGTACCGAGCAAGTACGCAGGCACATTCTGTTTCATATGGCGTTGTTCATGTGACTTGTTTATACTTTCGCATTTTGCACACATATCTTACGCTATTTTAGAGAAGCACGTTTGAGTGTTGCTTCTAGTTGAATGCAAAGGCAGGGAGGATACTCGAATGGTAGGCGAAATTCAGTTTTACACCTGATAACAGTATGTGCTTGAAAATGCTAGTCAAAGAGCCTTGGGAATAGTCTTTACACCTGCCCATCGCATTTGTTCTAAATTTATAAAGCCTTTTCTTTGAAGCAATGATGCATTTCTGTGAAAGCATAAACAAGGCACAGGAACCAATTGACAGAAGGGAAACAGCGTGGCTTTATTCCCCGTGATGATTGTAGCCATACAATAGAAACAACAGTGACATCAATAGCAGTCAAGGCAATCCAAAATGAGCCAACTTGATCGATGTTCTGACAGCAATTAATCCTTTGAATTTATTGGTGACTCTACCTACTGTCCTTCACTTGCGCGCCATTCACTCCATTTGAAATTTTCAGACTTTTCAGGCCTATGCCTACGCCTTCCTATATATTTCTCATGCCTAGGCCTGCGCATTTAATCTCATACCTATATATTGTTTGTGTAGATTCGCAGATCTTCCTTGTGATACAGATTTAGCCACCACATAATGATTTAGCGTACTTCTTTCCCAGATTCTTTTAAAATGTGATTTGAAAACTAATAATATCTTGATTTGCAGATTTGGAGTCTAAGTCAATGGAGAAGCATACTCGATGTTGACAGGATGTAGTGTGATGCGAAGTTAAGACTTTTTAAGAGATTTTAATGGCTGATAAATCTCTCTTATGATTTAACATTTTCCTTTATGGCAGTTCAATTTTACACACGCAATGACTTAATGACAGCTCCATTTTCCTTTATATGCTTGGATTGGAATTCATTAACTGAAGCTGCGTTGGTGGGTAATAATGCAAATTTGAATGACCGTTGGCTACATTATCGAGGAAGCACTTTATCTAGTTGTATGATCTACAAGCAGGTTTCATTGTGGACTGGCACACGTTAAAGGGATTATCAATTAAACTTTATTGTAGATTGGTATTCATTTAAGAGATTATGAATTATATTTTCTTTTTGTCTTAAGTTTTCAAAGAGGATGAACTTTTACGTTAAGGTTATCATTAAATGCATGCATTATGTGTTCAACATAAATCTCATTTCTAATATCTTATTTCTTGTGTGATTATAGGTAAAGGTTGATGTCAAAATAAAACATTGAGATCAAGTGAAAACGAAAGCTAGATTGGAGTAAAGCGAAATTGAACATTGGAATTTGGAGTTGATAAAGCATTTTTTAATGCTTGAAGATTTCAATTTACACCTTAATTTTCTGTTTTAGGCTAAATCATTTTGACATTGGGCTTTAAAACGAACATTACCTAGGCTTTCAAATTTCATTGTGAAAGGGTTAAATTTGAACCTTAGAAATTGACTAGATTTCATTTGGGTTCTAAAATTGAACAATCAAAACTCACACTTCATTTGGTGCTTAAAACGAACTCACAATTGCTTTGAAGGCTATAAAACGAACAAGTGCTTGAATTATGTGATTTTGTCTTTTGAGTGCGTATCCTCTCCCCTTGCGCTTCGTGCGATCTAGGGTGCAAGAGAAACACTCAAAATACATTTTATTGCTTTGAAACACTTCGATTTGGGCTTAAAAATTGAACATCTTGTGCGAGTGTGAGTAGGGGCATTTATTCTTTCTTTGTACCATCAAGATTGATCGAGTTACGGATTGTGTCTTTGCTTGCTTTTGTTTATCTTAGAGGGCCTGCCTTGGGGAAAAAGTACTCACCCAAGGGAACGACTCAACCGGTAACACTCTAAAGCCAAGAGTATTTCCAGCCGGGATATAAATGTGGGTTTTGGTTAAACGCCATTATCACGCGGTTGGCTCGACAAGATGGATCGAAAGGGGACTCTTGCCGTATGGGTCAATCTCCACGAACGGAAAGTCCTTACTAGAACCCATGTGCTAGAATTTTCCAAAATCCTTAATCTATTTGTTGGTGCAAGAACAAATCGTTCAAGCCACCCCACACTCTTACGGTCTTCTAGTAGAGATGGAAAGCATGCCATGGGAGTTTCATGGGTGTTGATGCTTGCTGTTCCCATTGACGATAATGAGCCGTGGAGGGAGCCAGTGGGGTCAAGCATCTAACCATCCGCTAGAGATAAGCGTAGCTGGACTTGTCCAAGTGGGAATCCAACAAATATTGTCTTACACATCCATAGGGCTTGTACTTGTTCTTCGTTTGAAAACACAAGTGTTGTATTCGAAAACATTTGCAAACAAACATTCAACATGATTCTCAAAATTTCAAACCCTCTTGAAGACAAATATCATTGACTCAATCCATATGTTATCGCTTTCCCTGGGATTCACGTCCGAGAGGTTCCTAAGCATTGATTATACCTCAATTTGTCTTCTTGAGTAAACAATAGGAAAACCCTTGCCTTAAGTTCATTGAATTTCCACATAAAATATCTTGTGGGGTTTAAAGAAATTAAGACATTGGACATCTTAGTTTGAAACTTTAATCAAAGAGTGTGTTTTTGGTAAAAAGTACTCATTAAGCAAAGATAACAAATTGGACCCCACACATGCGCTTGATATCTTTTGGTCATATTGGTCTTTTGATTGCTCTTAGAGAAAAGTGTGTTCTTCAATACCTTGGCCTAGTAAACAAAGTCTCTCTAAGTCTCTTAGGATCAAAATCAAACACTTCATCCATCCAAACACTTATCCAAATCCATCCCACCAAACAACTTTAGAGCTTTGAAAAACGTCATTCTAGACTTGGGTAAATCATCCTCAAAACCAAATCAAAGTCAATTGCTTAGTTAAGTGTGTTTGGATGAATCCTTCCTCACACACTTAATTAAATTACAACTTTCTTGAACAACGTTTATCCTAAAGATCACATCCAACATCTTAGGGTTTACAAGTTCATCATCCAAATCAACCAATCAAAATCAAACCGTAAGTCTAGCATTGATCCAAAGTCCTTAAACGTTCAACACTCATATCATTTACACATTTCATCCTCCATATCGGCATTGGTCCTAAGAACCTTAGAGGTTACTTTTGCAACAAGGTCAAAATACAAGAAGAACATGGAATATAAACTTGATCCATACATCTTGGGTAATCCAAATCAGTTGAATCTTCAAAGCCTTGCAATGCCTATCAATTATCAAATTCCATGCATAGGATCATTGCCTTCGACAAATGTCAATGGTACAACAAGTGTGAGTATGCCCAAGTCAAAGTTTGGAACACATTTCCCAATGATAGATCTAAGTCCAAACCTACAAATCCACCAATCGAATAATCAATACATGAGTCTTCAAATGAGCAACATCATCCCACCAAATCCCTACTTGCCAAATGTGGATGTACCAAGTGCAAGTTTTCGAAACATGAATCCTAACTCGGAAAACTTTGGAAAAATGA
This sequence comes from Sequoia sempervirens, assembly GCA_007258455.2. NCBI lineage: Eukaryota > Viridiplantae > Streptophyta > Pinopsida > Cupressales > Cupressaceae > Sequoia > Sequoia sempervirens. The sequence goes on along the minus strand of VDFB02235064.1, from coordinate 32,537 downwards.
TTCCCAATACCAACAATGTTCATCCTATCATGCCAAATCTGAACATCATCCCAAATCAGAACATTATCCAAAGTCAATTTTCCCATAATCCCATTCAAAAACCGCAAGTAGGCATCCCAAATCCGCTTAAACAAAATCCAAATCAACTATCTCAAGTGAGTCAAGATCAAAATCAAGAACAAATTTGGCGAGATCAAATTGCGGAACTTTCCAAAATAGTTGAGGCATTGCGCCAAGGGAAATCTCCACCACCATTACCTACATCATTCCTTGGTTTAGGGCTTCCCCCTTTACCTAACACAAATCACGCCATCCAAATCAATCCACCTAACATCAATCAAACCATCACGACAAATCCTTTGAATATACCATCGACATCACACCAATGGATGGTACCTAATCAAATAACAACATTGATCCCAACCAATCAAAATACGGTCTCCCAAGGACCTATCACCTCAGTCATTCCAACCATCACTATCCCTTCAATCATTCCAACCACCACTATCATGCCCATCACATCTCAAACACTCACTATCGCTCCAAGTGTATCTCAATCACTTGTCACCACATCCAACACAATTCCAAATACATCACCACTACCGCCAAAACCAAGTGCAATAAGTCAATATCGTAGCATCTCACTAAAAGCACATCAAGCCTACCACCAAGGGATTCAACAATCTCAAGCTACCCAACCAACACAAAAGATGACAACTATTGAAAACAAGGATCAAGATCAATCCATCACTGAGCACACGTTTACTTCATCCAATGATCAAATCGACATATGTCGAGAGTCACTTTTGAATCACGATCAAAATCCACCAACAAAACTCAACAATGAGCCAATTCAAGAAATATCAACATCACTTGACTCTATGGTCGAAGACATTCACAATCTCTCCACCGCAATTGTTGAAAACAATGATCAAAACCTCTCCATCGAGGAGTACATTGAGGATGTATCTACACAATCCGATGATCAACTCACCATACATCAAGAGCCACTTTTTAGTGATATCTTTCAAGGAGTGTTGGGATTATTTGATCCAATTGACATAATGCATGATCCATTGACCAATGATCATATTGAAAATGTCTCTACATCGCCTTATGAGTTAGAGGACATATCTCAAGAAGTTATTCCAAAGCAAGATCAAAATCTTTCACTAAGGTCTAGCAATGGTCATTTTCAAAACATGGTGATCCCCTTTGACCTCATGGTTACAGATGCTGACAAAACCTTGAACTTGACCATGCCTAATGTCGACATCCAAAATTCCTTTGTAATAAATCCATCCTTTGAAGCTGCCCCATGTCAAGAACTTGATCTAAAGCATGTCGAAAGCAACTCCAAAATTAATCAAGATCAAGAATTTGTATCCTCAAGATACTACAATAATCTAATGAACACTCTCTTATCCATGCAAGATGATCATATCCATGTAGCACATACTCCTCCATCTACCCATGAGATGCTTTCTACAGATGGGCACGCAGATGATCTTCATCTAAAACAAGATTTTGTTACACAAAAAGAGCAGATTCTTAACTCCTACAATCAAACAGAGTTGTCAACATCAGGATCAAATATGTCCCAAACTCAGATTGAGGACATCATGAATAAAGATATCCATCATTATCTGCTTAAGGAAACAAGTCAGATAGAACATCCAGAGTTAGCAGAGCAGCAAATTGAAACGTCACCTACAATGGTCATTTATCAGAGAATGCATTTTAAACAGGAGCTCTTAGAATAGGCAGAATCAAAGCATGAAGGTACTACTTCCACCATATTGGGGGCAACTTTATCTAGTGCAAATGTCAACATAGGGAGCACAAAGAATCCTTGTGATGAAATCATTGCCAATACTACAGCCAGCCACGCCATGAATCTTCATCCACCTATCATCCCATCCATGAATTGGGACCAACATCAAAGAACAAAGAATGTTATCAAATTGAAAGAAGCTGAGAAGCATAATGGACAAATCAAATACAAATGGATACCGAAGAATACAAAGAAAGATTATCCCTATCAAACTCCATCAGTCAAAGAAACTATGGGGCAAAATAAAAGAGGGAAAAGTATCCATCAAGAATGTCCGAAAAAGCAAAAAAAGGCTTTTCAAGCGACGTACAAAGTGTATCAAGCAGTTGGTCCTAATTCCACGCACACTTCTGTATCCACCCATCATTGCTCATCTTCCCAAGTTTGGAGAGTCAAATATTCCAAGCTGTCAACCAATCCATCTCTTATCCCTAAGCGCACTCCATCCATGCCCACGCATGATATCCAATTCTCATATTGACCATATGTATTGGCAACGGGTTCTTCATCATAATGATTCTCAAGGCACCCTAATATGCGTGCGCATAAATACAAAGTTAACCTTGGTATCGACGAAGCAGATCACGAATCCCAAAAGTTGCATTCAAGTGCATGTATCTTAGCAAAGCAACTTCTTCAAGTAGGATATCGATGGCACATTATGACAGGGGCATCTACGCAACACCACCAGTGGTTCAGCGTGAATCTTCGAAAAATACAAAAAAATAAATCAAAAAATATGAAAATCCAAAAAAATCAGAAAAAGGATTGAAAATAGTAAAGAAAAAAATCGTCCTCTAGTGAAAACCACTGCGGTGGCGCTTTGGGCAAGACCATGATGAAAACCTAGCAAACAGGCATCATGTGTAGAATCGAGCATCTACGTGCGCCACTTCAGGTGAAAGCATCTCATCCCATCCATAATAAATCGAGCATTTCATCCATCTTATCCATAATAAATCCATCCATCCATGAACCATTTATCCAATCCATTTTCATCCATCTGCATCCATCATCCAAGTTATCTTGATCTTGATGAAAATTTTGGGGCACGCTTTACGCTTGCTTACGATAAACATCTTGACATGGGTCATTTTCATTGATCCTATCCTATGCAGCATTATCTGAGCTATGGAGCATTATCCAAATTAGCATTCTTTATCCGAACACCTTATCTTATCGCAAGGTAATCCTTGGCATCCTTTACGTGCTTACCATATCCATCCGTCTATACACATATCCGAGCATCCATCCATCACATTCCGTACATTGCTAGACATTGGGGGCAGATATATACATCTTGCTTCAAGAATAAATCTTGGTCTATGTCCTCCAGCTTATGTGGCGATCCGAACATTGGAAAACATGAAATCAAATTGGTCAAGCATCTGCAATCCAAAATCTGAATCACTAGCCCATGGCATATTTTGACAAGAACATGTTCTTTATCAAGTCTCCATCTTCAATCGAACATCAATCCAAACAATCAATATCAGTCGCATCTAATTTGCACGTCAACATCACATCACATCATCTAAAACATCTTTTGTTCCAAACCAAGCTTTATCAATCCTGATCAATCCATCCTTGCATTGTTGTGCATCCTCAACAATGTTATCCTCATCAATCTCGATCAATCAATCCATCCTTGCATTGTTGTGCATCCTCAACAATGTTATCCTCATCAATCCTAATCAATCCAGTCGTTGCATTGTTGTGTATCCTCAATAATGTTATCATCATCATCAATCCATTGACCCAATCAATCAACCTTAGCTTGGTTTTCAGCAAAATCCCAAACAAAGCACTGATATCATCACACACATCCATATCGAAATCATCAAAATCATGCGAAAATCCAAAAACATCAAAAAAATCAAAAAATCCAAAAACACCAAAAACATCAAAAAATCCAAAAAAAATCAAAACACATCAAAATCCAAAAAGTTGGAAAACATAAAACATCCAAAACATTGAATCAACACGCCGCTCATTTTGTAGATAGGCAAGGCTAATCTTTGATCACCAGACACCAAAAATCCAAAAAACATTCAAAACATCAAATCCCAAAACATCGCAAAACCAAAAAAATCAAAACATTTGAAAATCCAAAATCCAAAAATAGCCCTCAAAACATTCCAAAAAAATGTCAAAACATCCAAATATTTGAAAAACTATCCGCCCCATCTCGCTTGCACTGTAAATAATCAATCATCCATACAACCCATCATCATCTTCATCCTTTGGGCAACACAAATAAACAATCACAAATAGCCAAGAAAAGCAACTTCAATCGTAAAAATCAAAATCACAAATAAAATCTTAAAACAAAATCAAAGTCTTGATCACTTTCAAACATGTCAATCAACTTTATATCAATAGCCTATCAATCAACTTATCAAACCATCATCATCCTATACAATGCATGTCCCAGGATATATCGTTCTGACAATGGGCATCATTTTGGATATCACCTTGGATTCTTATCCTATCAAAACACATCCCTTTGGCTGAAGGTATGAAGAACATTGGCTTGTTTGTGTACTTGATCTTTTCTTTTGATTTATCTTATTGTGCTCATTCCAAGGACCTCTCGATGATATCCGAACGAAAGATTTAGAGAGATAGGAATGGGGCAACGATCATTATCTTTTTGTCTTTTGTGCTTGTTGAACGTCCTTGTAAAATAACTTGGCAAATACTTGCTTTGTTAGGTACATCCTAGCAAGGTTTCCGTATTTCAAGTGTGAACAAGAAAACTACTATCTGTTTGTTGAGTCAAAGTTCATCGCACTAGGTACAACTCCATATCCGGGTCCTTCATAATTTTGATGCCATCGTATTGTTATCAAACATAGTAAGTGACCTTTGAAAATCCTAATCCTGATAAGCTAATCATCATCAAGATTTATCTATCATCATCATCTCTAATAAAGTCTTGACCAATCATGGACTTGTTGGATCCTCTTGTCATCATCTCATTTCCGCGCTAACATCATCATCACCAATACATCCATCATGCATCCATCATGCATCCATCTTGCATCCATAAATCATCGGTATTTTGCATATCATCTCACATGCATATCATCATCATAATATAGATCTGTTAGTCTAAGCATATCATAAATCATCCGTTGCATAATCACAGCATATCACATCATCCATCTCATCCATCTCATATCATGTCATCATTTAATTTGTTTAGAATAATATAGATTTGTTATTCTAAGCATCTTAAAATCATCTCTCATTTGCATCGCCATCCAACCATCCATTTTGAACCTCTTTATCGCGAGATCGACCAAATTGAATCTGCTTCAATCTCGAGGGGGCCTGTAAGTATTCAAAATCGTAAATTTTTAAATTTCGATCAAGGACAGTTTATTCTTCGAACCAACGCACAAGTACATTGCTTCAAAGAGGGGAAAAATGTAGACACGTCAAATTAGCATTATGCATATTCATCTGCTCAGTAAATTGATTAAACGCAACAAATCCATTCATCAGGTAAATCAGGTCAATCCAAAGGTTTAATCAAATAATATCATTTCATCTCTCATAAATCATTTCAACCTTCATCTTGCATCATCTCCATTTAATTAAATAAATCAGGACTTTATTTAAATCAAATCCTAAATCATTTTCCATCCTTTTCTGATTTAAATAAATCAAATATTTAAGTCATAAAAGTCAAAGCATCCTAATCATCATCCTAGCTAATTAACTCGATTAAATCTAATGCTAATCTCAACCCACTTGCATTCTCTAGATTTGGCCACTTGCACATGAAATTGCATTTAATTGATTTATCAAAATCTTTATTTTCAACTTGGAATAAAGGGAGAATATTCTCCAAGTTTGAATCTCCCTCAAGTGGACATGTACACCAAACAAAGCATTTATGAGGCCTTACATGTCTCTTACATGTCCCCTTCCAAAGTCAAACTCAGATTCATTGCACAAATTCAAATTCAAATTTTCCCTCTCATGGGCACTCTTCCCAAATCTTGCACAACCATTGGCCTATCATCACTTGACAAGTGGCCTTATCTTATTGGCTTGATCTTTGTCCCACATTGGTCTCTCTTCAACACTTAGCATTTTGAAAATCTATAAAGTAGAGGCTTCATCTCTTATCAAATCCTTCACAATCTCCACAATTTCATCCAAAAAGCATATGCAAAGTTACTCTCCTTGAGAACTAATTTTGCTCATCATTTCCATTGCATCATCATCACTAGCTATCAATCAAGGATTGGGAAAGGGTCACTAGCACATGTGACACCAATCCAATATGGGATAGATTGATTTCACTTTTTTCTTTGTATGCTTTTATGTATCTTGTTATTAGATAGCATTTTAAAACATGTTAGATATCTCATATGGATGTTGAAGGTTTGCTTTGCTTGGAAACTAATCATGTTTGTCTATGTTAGTTACTAACCATTTGCAGATTTGATGTCCACACAAGGTAGTCAAACCAAACCAAACCCAAGCCAAACCAAACCTATAAATAGGAAATTTACATAAAATACAATGTACATGGAATAGAACATACCTTAAGAAAAGTATGGCTTCAAGAACTGTCCATGTACTGGTAGTTCAAGAAGTTCACCAGTGAGATTTTGCAAAAAGTAGGAATCCTCACTATGGGTGTTGCTGACTAGATAGGGGCCTAACCATAGAGCATAAAACCTCCCATGTTTCCCCTTGTCCTCAAATCTAGCATTCCACATTAATACCATGTTTCCTAATTCAAACTTTCTTGGAGATGTTTTGTCATATAGGTTCTTGACCTACAATTGCAATTTTGCATTTTTCTTCTGAGCATCTCTTCTCTTCTCATCCACCTCCATCCAAGTATCAATTATGTGTTGCATATCATCACATACATCTTCATTGTATTCTAAATTTATACATTTTCATAAGATTGTTCTGGGGTAACCTTGTTGCAATGCCATAAACCAAGTCAAATTGAGCATATCTAGTTGCTTTCTTGGTTGTCACCCTATCTACCCACAAATCCAACTTCAACTTGGAGTCTCAAGCTCTCTTTTTCTTCTCGACGATCCTTTTAATGATCTTCATCAAGATTTTATTGCTTGATTCAGCTTGACCATTTCCCTATGGGTGATATGGTGAAGAGTAGGATGCTCGAATCCCATGTTTATTGCAAAAATTTATAAATTCTTCAGACCTAAAACACATAGCGTTGTCTAAAAAAAATTCTCAGGAACCCCAAACCTAGTTAATATATTGTACATCAAGAATTCAATGACCACCTTGCTTGTTGCCGTCTTTTTGGAATTGCTTCCACCCACTTGGTAAAACAATATGTGGCAACAAGGATCCAAGAGTGTCCTCCACTTGACTTATCTAAAATTTCTCCTATAAAATCAATACCCCACTTCTAAAAGGGCGCTTGAACTACAACAGGTCTAAGTGGCAAGTTACCTGAGAACTTGAGCTTAACAAAAAACCTCTGACATGCATCACATGTTCTCACAAATTTTTGTGCATCCTTAAATACTATTTGCCACCAAAAAGTTTCCCTTAAGATTTTGTGAGTGGTGGTATTTTCCATGTAGTGTCCTCCACACACTCCACTATGCATCTCGATCAAAAGCTCCAAGGCTTGTTCATTATCAACACACTTCAACATGACACTATCTAGATTCCTCCACCACAGTTCACCTTTGATGATTACATATTTGATTTTCTATAGCTTGAGAGTCCTTTTTTCATTGTCTGATAGCCCTTCAAGGCATTGCATTGTTTGTAGATAGTGGATAATATGTTTGTACCAGTTGCAATCTTGCATATCACAAATAGGTGACATATCAAAACAATCTTCCTGATTCATTTGGTTGGCATCCAAATTTGTTTCATCCATTAGCTTGGCTAAGCTTTGGCCCCTTACCAACTTGGTGATCTAGATATCTATGTTGAATTCATGTATCCTATTTACCCATCTACATCTTCTACCCATAACTTCTTGGTGGGTGAAGATGTCCTTAATAGTAGCACTAGGAACATATGCTATAATAGTAGCTCCTACAAGATAGGTTCTAAAATTATTGACAACTTTGACCAATGCATAGGCTTCATTTTCCATCAGATCATACTTCAGCTTTTTCGCTTGAAGTGACTTACTAAAAAATGTAATTGGTTGCTCAAAACCTTCTTGATTCTTCTGCAATAAAACAATAGTAATGGTATGGAAGGATGCAAATGAGAAAATTTGTATTGGCTTGGAAAAATTAGGGGTCCTTAGAACTGGGGCCTCCTTGATTTCTTGCTTAATGTTTTGAAAATCCCTACTTGGCTCTTCACTCCATTCAACTTTCTCACCCTTCGTCAACGTTTTCTATACCGGGCAGGTGATTTCTACAAAGTTAGTAACAAACCTTCTTAGAAAGTTAATTTTCCCAAAGAATGATTGAATGCCCTTTACATTCTTTGGCTATGGTATTGTTACCCGATTTTTAGATTTCATCTGAAATCAGGTAACTTAGTGTTTGTTCTTTTTGTGTTTTTGTTTAAAATTTTAAAAGATAAACCATAGTCTACTAAGTCATCAATATGCATGAAAGATATTTTCAAATGAAATAGATTACATTTTATTCCAATGTTGCAATTACAGCAAATGAGAAAGAGAACCATATGTGTTACAAATGTAATCTTTATTGATAATCATGAAAGTGTACATGTCCCTCACAAGCCAAGGGACTAACTTTACTTATTCAATGAAAATAAAGAAGAGCATATACATGAATAAGTAAACAAATGCAAATGTACATATAAGGAGAGAGACCAGTCATTGCCTGAGAATGACTGGTTCTGGATGTGTCATCTTGTCTTGTTGTTGCCCTTGAGTTGCTTGTGTCTTTCCTAGTTCCTGCATCTGGCAATAACAATGATGTTAGAGCAATGCTCTAAGCAATGAAAATCCTCAAACCTTACATGAACATACACCTATGCATGTATAAACTAATCTATAGATGCATTAAATAAGCAGCATACCATAAGTGTCCCTAAAAACAAGAAAGAAGTGATCAAACACACCTATGACATGCTTTGTTTATCTAACTATTTGTTCCTTGTGCATATTTAGGACAAGTCTTGTTATTGTTCTGATTCAGTTAATTACAACATGTGGGGTAAATGTGGCTCCCACGATGGTAGAGTTCAGCATGCTGCCCTCTGATGTTTTAAGAGGGATAGGAAATTGAGAAACTTGATCAAAGATATACATGCTATTAATGCATTAAATCAATATGGAATCACACCAATTGATCAACTTTCATTATCAAATTCAAAAGATGCAACATATAATTTGATTTGTCAAGAGTTTATACTTCATCTTTTCATAATGCATCAGTCATATGGCTACCATCATGTCAAAAGGAAGGTACATTTTGATAGGCATGTATTTCAATCATCTTAAGTGGATCCATGATCCATTTTATAAAAAGAAGTGATTTCAGAGATGCATCAAGTTCAATCATAGATGCATCAAGTTCAATTATGCATCTCTTAAATAATTAAGAAGGAATCAAGGCATGCTTGAAATCATCATGAAGCACATGGGGCAGCAAGAAGGAACAATCCAAGATACTGACAAGTCCCTCTCACCTTAACCCTATTGGATAGCCACACATCACATAGGATGGCGAACTTTCAGGTCACCAACATAGGTGACATGTGTCTGCCCACTAGGATCAAAGTGAGGAGATAGTGTTAGGTGTCGTACATGATCAAAAGGTAAGCAACTGTTTTGGAAACTAGGTAGCAAACATGTGGGGAAGCAAGCATTGTTGTGGAAACCATGAAGGTTGGGGCAATCCTCAAGAAAAAAATGCATGCTACATGTCATGAAAAAGACAACAACAATGGATAAAATTATGATCTCATGCATATGAACAACCATGAATGTGTGCTACAAGACAGATAGATCATCACCTATGAAGAGAAAGAGGGTAGCCTTATGAGATATGCAAAATATAATGTAAAGGGAAGATCTTAGTCATTGAATGTTATAGTGCAATGCATGGATGGCACTAGAGAAAGTGAAAAAAGTTCAAATGAAAGACATTCAACTTGAAATATGCAAAGGAGAGTGGCCACAAAAGATTAAACATGACTAACATCATGAAGACAATCCTCATAAGGATGAGACAAACCTAAAAAAAGAGATGGTAGTCATTTTAAATTTGCAAATGCTAGTACAGTACTAAGGCAATGCATTCCACTAGATAGACATTCACCACGTTGAAACCAATGACCTCATCAAAGAGGACTATCATGAGAAATATAAAGAAAAGAGAGTAGGGAAGTTAAGCATGACTGAATCCTTGCAAAAGGAATGATAGTCACTTAGATGAAGTGGCAGTGTTGATGCATGGTTCTATATAAAAGGAACAAAGTTATTAAGTGTACAATATCATTGGAGGAGGACATTGCTTATGAAATGTTGATAGAGGGTAGGTCTTTATAGAAAATCTCAAGTTGAAAAAAACTCACCTTTTAGGGTTTCATGAGGATTTAGATATTAACTTGTCTATCCAATAAGGAGTTAAGGACCATGCCACAAATGAAATTTACATGTTGTGACAACCAAGAAGAAGGTTTCCAAAGGAAAACCCTATAAGAAGGGCAGAGTTATCAAAGAGGGAAGTCATGCAATTGAAAAGATAAAGAACTCAAAGAAATGTGACCTAATCCAGCAGAAGTTTTGAAGAGTATGTGACAAAGAACAAGGACAAAAGTGGTAGTTAATAAGTGGACATTCATATCATCAAGCATGACAATCCCTACAATGTGTATTCTTGTGCATAGTGACAATCAGAGTCATAAATGACAGAGGACATTCAATAACAGTCCAAGGACAGTCCTTATGACTATCATGACAGTTCTTGACTAAAATAAGGTCATATGATAGTTTTCAAAAGGGAAGATTGGAAGGGACTATCACATGACATGAATCAAGACAAAGAACATGGTGAAATGATCCAACAGTGAAGAAGCCCTGGTGATGCATAAAAGCTCAAACATTCAAATTACCAAAGGAATCTTTCAATGCCTAAAAACATAGGGAAGGTTAAATGATGATGTAATTAATCTGTACCTAGAGTTGTTAAAGGAAAGGGAAAGGGGGAGTTCAAGAATTCAGAGTTGTGTTGGAACTGCTATTGCAAATGCAAGGAGAGCTACATAGGGTTTAGGAAAAGAGTCACAAGCTTATTGAAAATTCATCATCACACATGACACAGATCAATGAACTTGAGGAGCAACTACCCAAGCTTAAGAAACAAAGTAATGAGCATTAAGATGAAGATGGATATATGCAATGAACCACATGGAAGCAAAACACATCAAGCAATGCTTGTGCACTATCACATCAAGATAGAGGTGAGTACTTCCAGTCTATTTTGTGCCTGTAAAAAGAAATGTGTGCATTTAAATTAAATGGACAGTGGTTTCAATACATGGGAAAATCTTTGGATGCATGAGTATAATCTATTGAACACTCAAATGGATGAAGAGAAACATGCATAGGATTTTTTTTAGTCTTAACATATCAGTCAATTGAAAGCACACCATACAAGAGTAGCTCATGGTTACAAAAGTGCTAAAACCTCATAACAATGTTCATGCCCTATCATATCATGATGGAGATATTTCAGAAACCCACTTGGGGTCTTTTTTGCACAAACAATTGTATGGACAAAAATGGAAAAACAAATGAAAGGATGCCACAAATTGATGATCGGCCTTTAACTGTAGTTGCTGATACAACTGCATAAAACATTGTGTCACATCTCAAGGCCATGATAATAATGTTTTATCAAGTGACAGGTTGGACATTGAAATTACAACTGTCTTTGAGAATTCAATTGACATTGAAGTGATAGATGACAAAGTTTCCTTTTCCAAGGAAGCTAACAGAAGAGAAAAATGAAACAACAAAATAAAGATTTGGTTTTTTATCTGAGTTTGCTTTCACAAATGGAAGAGCCCATTTGGGTTATCATAAGTTCCAGAAATCAAAGGAGAATTGCATAGGGTTTTCTGTTTTCAGAAAAAATGCCAAATCAAAACCATTTAATTGCAATTACAGTCGTGGCCCAAATCTAGGTGTCTGCTTTTCAAAGAAAACAAAAACCCACTTGGGGTTTTTTTACAAAAATCACAAGTTTCTTCAAATAGAGAAACCCACTTGGGGTTTTTGCAATTCAATTGCAAATACAGAGGTGAAAGACAGTTTTAGTGAAGATATTCAGAAGAAAGCAAAGTATATGATGCCATATTTCATTGTCCTTAGCCATGGCTAGAAGTTGTGATTTTTCTGCAAAAGTAAGAAAACCCACTTGGGGTTTTTACACAAAAGTTGCAGATACAGGAAAATGGAGATATTACAGAAAACCCACTTGGGTTTTTCACAAAAATTACAAATGCAGAGCCATTCAACAACTATCATGAATAGTTTGAAACAAATGACAAGTCTGAGAAACCCTATCCCATTGTCTTGGTCGTGGCCTAAATGGCTAGGTTTCTTCATGAAACAACAAAACATTAGGGTTTTCTCCATTTAAATACAAATGATGAAGGAAATAAGCATTTTTATGCTTTATTTTAAGCTAGAGATATAAAAAAAATCTTTTGTTTGTTAAAAATTAGAATGGAGTAGTCGAATTTGTGGCTTACCTAAGCTTTTTCTCATTTTGTTTGAATATTCAAGCTTTGTCTTTCTACAGAAAGCTTCATTTAAAGCTTCTCATGGCGGTTGAAAGGTATGAGTAACCACAGAAGAAAAAGAATGAAACAAAATGATTAGAAATACTCTACAAGCCACAACCAAAATGAATGGAATGGGCTCCAAAGAAGGTGAAAAATACAGATTTGTGTACCAAAAAACCAAGTTACCTATTATTCCATGCGTTTTTCATTAGAAATTTGTCAAGAATCGACCAAACAAAACATCATTTTCCGGTGTCTTCTTCAATCCCCATGGTGGCTAGGTATTCTCCAGAATGTTCGATTATGAAATGAGGGATTTTTTCCCTCGTTTTTTCCTTTTGTTGTTTAGGGTTTCACCTTACTTTGATGGCCGATGGGAATTTTGTCCCATTCTTTTAAAAATTTGAAACACATTAAAATGTGATGGGGTCAAATGCCATGACTTAGGCATTTCATGCCTTATGTCTTTTTTCCTTGTTTCAAATTCTTAAGTGCTTCAATATGAGACATGTGAAATATACCTTTCCCTTTGAAATATCATGATGCTTTGAAGACTTTCAAATGTGCATTCCAAGAAGTGTGGAAGCCCTTCATGACCATATAGGCCGAATTTGGGCCTTTGTTTTTCCTTTGAAAAATCAAGAGTATTGACCAAGTGTGGCCTTGAAGTGCAGAATGGAGGTAAAGTATAAATGATCAAATGCCTTGGAGTTTGATTTTGTTAATGCTTTTAGAAGCATTTGGATGTAACATTACATTTTTCATTTTATTCCAAAGTATAAAGCTATCATTTAAGTGATTTGCAAATCACTTTTATTATGTCTTTTTAATGCAAATGTAATGTAATTCAAAGAGGTGGTGGGGCCCTCTTGTATTTTTCTTTAAAATGTAAAATAACTTGATTAAGTGGTGCATTATGAATCACTTAATCAAGTTATTATCTTTAATGCTTTTTTGGAGTCTTGTGTTTTCAAAACACACATATTGCATGGGTCAAGGCTGGGAGACAAAATGATGACTTGAAGACATGAGGAGAGTGTGTGAGTGGTGCATTTGACTATTTTGGAGAAACATGTGTTATTTTGGAGGTTGTTTTGTCACACTTTTGGCATGACTATGGTCTTGGCTTGACCTTGGACTATTTGGAGGACTTTTTGGGGTGATTTTAGAAGGTTCTTTTTTGGCCTCATTGCTACATCCAACCAGAACCTTCTAGATGGACATGTGTGAGGGGATTTGATGGGTTTTTCTTAAGTATCTTCATTTTGGAATTTTAGAGGGAGTTCTTTCTTTCCAGCAAAGTGGTAGCTTTAGCTTTTGGAGTTATTTTTCAACATGGAGCAGTATTGTAACTTAGATGGATTGTTTACAGTGAGTAACTTTGAATCAATATAATAGCACATTTTACCTTCTCATTTCATGTTTCGTGGTATGTTGTTAGTGATTGATCAGTTTGTTTTGTGAAATTTATCTTTCCTTGCAAACTTGTCTCATGTTTAGGCATATGTTTAGCAAAAAATGCATGTTAACAGGTTATAAGTTGTGTTAGTCAATAGTGTTGTTAGTTGTGAGACTTTTGTTTCCTTCTAAAAGTCCTATTTAGAAACCTTCTTATAAATTATTTATGTGAAATGCATGTGAAAGTGAGTTGTGTAAGCAGATTTTTTATGATATTTATTTGAATGTGAGAGGTTGTTATCAGGTCCTGGTTAGTTTTGGTGTATCACCTTAGGTATTTTTAGTTTATGTTCATGTTTCATGCATTTCTTACCCTTTACCTCATAAATTGGTAGTTAGGTGGCATCAAAAGGGGAGCCAACCCATAATCTGGAGGTCTGCTTTTGAATAGGACACCCACAACCTAAAAGCAGTCCCATGTTACATCCAAACCTGCTAAGTTCATTCATAGCTTGGCATTAGGGGTGCAGATTTGGATCACTAACAAGTATTTTATCAATGGTAGCTACACTCTCAGGGTCAATTCTGACTCCTTCCATTGACACAATGTGTCCCAACAATTTTCCTTTAGTGACTCCAAAGGAACACTTCTTTGGGTTAAGTGAGATTCCATACTCAAGGGCCCTAATGAAGATTTTCTCCAAGTGCATATAATGATCTTCTTCTTTCTTGGAGTATGCGATCAAATCATCTTGGTAGATTGCAAGAAATAGGTCTATAAAATTAGATAATGCTACATCTATAGCCCTCTGAAAAGTTGCACCTACATTAGTTAAGACAAATGGCATTCTCACATAAACATAGATGCCCCATGGAGTTGTGAATGTAGTCTTATACTGCTCAAACTCCTTCACTTTAACCTGATTGTAACCAAAACATTCATCCATCATTGACAAGATTTCGTAGCCAGTCACCTTCTGCAACATGGCTTCTATGTTTGGTAATGGATAGTTATCTTTTAATGATGACACATTGAGATTTTTAAAATCAATGCATAGTATTATGTTGTCATTCTTTTTCCTAACTGGCACTAGGTTAGACACCCAAGATGAGTGCCCGATTGGCTTGATTATGCCAGCATCCCTTAGCTTCATCAACTCTTCTTGCATCTTTGGTGCTAAGGTAGGGTAAATAGGCCTTTGCTTTTTTCTGAAAGGCTTTGCATCTACTTTTCAAAGGAATTTCATGCTAAAAAAACTCCACTCTATATGCCTTCAAGTCATCATAAGATCAAGAAAAAACATGCCTATAATTTCTCAACAAAGAAATCAGTATTTCTTTGATCTTGGGCTTCATTTTCTTACCCACATAAACTTTCTTAGGGACACTCTCAATCCATAAAATTACCTCTTCTAGATCCTTTGGATGTGTGGAATATTTCTTGGTGTTGCTCTTGTCAGGACCATCAAAGAACCTTTCTAAAGCCACAAGACCTTTAGGAATCTTGTTGGTCTTCAATTGAATAACTTCATTGCCAAAAATTGTATCCTTCCCATACATTGTCTCAACAAAAGCTCCAAAATCAATCTCCTGACCTTCATACTGGTCTACACATTTCAAAAACCTCAAAATGTCTTCATCATCATCGAAGAATTGCCAATTTTGTATGTTGTCAGAGATTGAAGGCCTTGTTTGTACCTCCACCTTAGAGATACCAAGAAAAGTAATATCATCAGGCCTGAGTGCAATATTTGCAAGCAAATCTGCCACTCGGTTTTGGCCTCTCTCTATCCAATCAATTCCAAAAGCATCAAACTATTCTATGGAATCCTAAAAGACATTCCTATATTGCTTGAGTCTCTTATTTTTGGATACAAACTTGGATCTTACCTAGGATATGACCAACTCAGAGTCACCAATTGCCTTAAGCTTTTTTATCCCATGTTTTTCTACTAATCTTAACCCTAATAGTAGAGCTTCATATTCTACCACATTGTTTGTACAAACAAAGGACAAAGTAAAAGAAAACTTAAATGTCTTGCCACTAGGGGAGACCAATATTACCCTACACCAGATCCTTCCTTGGAACATGCACCATCAAAATACATGGTCCAAAGATCATCATTATCAAACAACTTTATCATCTCTCTTTCAAGAAGTGTAGGTTGCCTGTCACCTTCCTCTAGTGATTCTTTAATCCTAAAATCATTGATTCCAGTGTCCACAAAGTGAATTCTATCTTCTTCTAGGGAAAATTCAATCATGTGAGGGACTTTAGATTCCCTGACTAGTTTGACATCCTTACCATCAATGGGGAATGTGGTGTAAGACATGTCACACTGCATGATGCCCCCCATAGAAGCACTCCATCTTCTTGACAACAACATTCCATAATTGGGTGGAATATCCACCACCGTCACACCCATTTTGAATTCCTTGTCATGAAATACAACTAACTTGTATGGGATCTCTTTGATTACCCCGATCACAAGGACTTCTCTAGAATCCATAGCATAGCATTTTCCATAAGCACTATCTATCTTCATTCCCATCTCCTTCATGATCTCAACTAGAATTATGTTGGAAGAGGCTCCTAAATCTATCATACAATTCTTTAGAATCTTTCCATCAATAGTCAATATTATAAAAAATGGGTCTATATTACCAGGATTGGCAATAATTGTGGTTCTTCGGTAAATTTGAGGGATTTCAGTAATCACTCCCTCAACTTCCTTGTCTTCAAATTCCTTTCCACTCACTTTGGGTGGAGTAGACACCACTATCTCATTACAAGCCATAGTAGTGCCATTGATAAGGGCTACTGCCTTTTGTTTGTGCTCCTCAATCCGCATCATCTCAAGCAAAGGGACTAAAACCTTGACTTGTGAAAGCAACTAAAACATGTCAACAAGAGTGTACTTAGCTAAATCAAGTGGTATCATACCTTGTTCAATATTGTTCTCCTTTTTTTGTTCACCTTTCCCTTCAACCTTAGTCTTAGCTTCCTTCTTCTCAAGCTTATAATTCTACTTTTGTGTCTTTGCTTTCACAAAAAGAGATATAACTTCTCCATCAAATTTTGGTTTTTCAGTTTTCTTTGCCCAAAATTTATCCACTTTATCATCCTTGGCCTTAGCCATAGACACTTTTTTTTCCACCTTTGGTCCTTTTCCATTTGCATTCTGCTCCTTGATGAAGATACTTCTAGCCTTACCTTGATCTCCACCTATAATTCTATTTCTCAAGTGGTAAGTGCTTCTGGCATGTGTGGCCAAAGCTATTGTTAGCTTGTTAATCTCCTCATTTGAGGGTCTTCTCAAAGATACATCATCCTCAACTATCTCTAATATACACACATCATGATCACTATTATTTCCTTCATCAAAGAGAACCTACTGGTGATATGTACTGGCTCTTTGTCTTTGGTTGTCCACATCAATTTCATGAGATTCTTCATTAGATGAGAAATCATTATCAACAAAGTTAGACCTGCTCATAATTACATTAGCTTCCACATCATCATCATGAGAAGTTTCATAGTCTTTTGGTGTATTTTGTTCAACTTCCACCAATTTTGCAACTGCACATTGGTGAGAAGAGTGAGGAAACAGACAAACCATACACTAAGGAGTTTCATCAACAAAGTTTACAGAGTGCTTCTGCAAAGGATCAGGTGTGACCTAATCTTATGCATTTTTCTGGTTATTGTGGATTGGCTTGCCATTTTTCCAATTTATTTTGTAAGGATAATCTTGGATTCTTGGGGGCTTTTCATTCTTCTAAAAGCATGGCTTATCATTTCCAAATCCCTTTTCATGTTTATCCAATTTGTTGTTAACAATATTCATAAAACTCAGAACTTTTTCCAACTTATCTTCAATAGAAAGTCCTTTTTCTGTAGATACTTTATCATGTTTAGGGTTTTTCAAAAATTTCACATCATCCCTTCTTCCCACCTTGCCTTATGCTCTCCTATTGCTTTCAATGTTCAATGCAGTCTTCAAGGCCTCCCTCAAATTTTGATGGTCCCTATCTCTCAAGTGATAGCTCATTTTGGCATCAAAGGCATTGCAATAAGTGACCAAGCAGGTATCATCATTTGGTCTCATATTATTTGGCAACCTATTCATTGTCTTCTAAAATCTAGCATTAAAATTAGAAACCATCTCATTAGACCCCTTAGAAATGTTGTAAAATTCATTTAACATAAACCTTGGATCGATCTTATCACCATACTATTCTCTAAACAACCTCTTGAATTCCTCCCACAACCTAATGCTTCCTAAGGGTAAACCTCTATACCATTCCCTTGCATTCTCAGTGAGTGATTGAATGAACAATTCCATCATCACATCCTTAGCGTTAACCTTAGAATCATCCATCATGTTATCAAAATATTTCAAATGATCCTCTCCATTGATGTCATTGTTACTAGAAAATATAACCAACACAGTTTTGATATCATCAAGGATAGGGTTTGGAAAACCATGAATCCCATCAAAGCATAACTACCTATATTTGTTCAACTGCATAGGTCTCCTAGTAAATTGGTCATTTTGATCATTGTGAGGTTCTTCACCACCTTGACCTCTAGATCGTGTATTATTTGCTCTACCTCCACCCCCATTCCCATTATTTCCTCCACCTCCACTACCACCAACATTCTAATTTCAGATTGTTTGTTTCTATTTCCTCCACCACCTCCACCTTATCCTCCACCACTACCCCTATGAGGGATATTCCCACTGGATTGATTATTTTTTGGCTGGGATGTAGTGATAGAATGACTAGACATAGAGGTATTATTCATGGCTACTGAATGGGAAATATTATGAGATGTGGATGCATTGGGGTTTGGAATTGAAGATTTAAGGAAAGAAATCTTTCTTTCCATCTTAGCATTATAGCTTGAATCTACATCTTGTCCAATTCATTTTGCAAATTCTCATTTAGCAACTGTAACCTCAGAATTTTAGGGTCAAGAGGTGCATATTAGGGGATGGAACTAGTTTGAACATTTGCGGTAGAAGTTTTTTTAATAGAGATTCCTAGGTTAGCATTTAGAATGGCTTGCTTGGGCTGGCCTATGGGTTTTTTCCCAGTATCTATAGGCTTTGACTTTTGTGTAGCAGCAGAAGGTTCTAAGACTTTGGTTGTCACAATGGAACTAGTGTATGTGCTAGTAGCATTCATCCCAACATAAAAATTTAGCTTTGGATGATTAAAGACTTCTCTAACAACCAGTTCATCTAAATCTTCTATAGGTGGCTCTTTATGCACCATTTTTCTTAGAGATTCTACTCTACTCATTAACTAATCTCTTTGGATCATAGTAGCCCTTCTTTCCTACTCTCTTTCCTTTCCTTGTTTCTTTTTCAATTCAACAAGTCTAAATGCCTCTTCCTAAAGTTGTGTGATATCATTTATCACCTCCTCAAGATCCTTAAGAGTAACTTCAGACTTAGACTTCTTAGGAGTATAATTTTTAAGGTTAACCAGTTCCTTTTCTGTAGGAGGGTTGAGAGTCCTATCTCTAGATCTCCCTCTAGGATTGAAGTTTTGCTCATTGAAAATAGAGGTAGTTCCAAGATTAGCCTTTCTAACTAACCAACTAGGATCTAATTGTTTGTCCCAGAAATTCCACCAGTGTGTAGGTACTTTTGAAACTTTAGGAGTAGGGGTATTCTAGCTACTAGCAGGGAAATTTGTAGCAAGGGTTTCTCCATTATCACTAGGCATACCAAATTTATGTACTTCTTTATCTTGAACAACTTCATTAGAATTTGAACTTTCAAGTACTAGAGGATTAGTGGACTTACTTATTTGAGCATATTTATCCTTCCATGATGCTTTAGATTTGTGAGGAAGCTCCTCTTCAAGCTTCCTTTCAAGATGTTTCTTCATGTTGCTTCTGGTTCCTCTCATTTTCTTCTCTGTAACTTCTTCTTCTGCTCCTCTCACATTATTAGAATGAATGTTTGTGCACAAGCACAAAGACTTAGAATCGCCACCAACAACTTGATGGGAATTGTGAAAATATTTATGATTATTGAACAAATTTGCAAGATTTCACATATACAGAGACTCTTGAGAGAGAACTTTGACAATCCAAGGAAACTTTGACAAAGTTAAACACAATTTACTTGGAGCTTTGATAGACCAACCTCAATTCAACAAATGGTGGGACAATTTGAAATAAATTTTTATGGATAAACACATTTTGCAAAATATTATGACTTTGCACTTCAAATCTCGGGCTAGAGACATTTCCTAAGCATATCCACAATAGATTCACCAATCTGTTGGTTGTTTTTAATGAACCAAACTGATCTCACAATATAGCCTATGGAATTTCCATTTTCCAATGGTAAGTTGATTAGAAAGATTGGCCAATGAACGAGTGAAAGCTTGCAAAGGATTTCCTCCTGCACTTTGGGCTTTTCAAAACCTGGGAGGGTGATCCTACAATGTATTTTAAGATCCTATATGCCAATTAGTCATACAAATTGTAAATAACATATGAGCTCTACTTGAATTTTATTGAGAATTGAATAACTGCAAAGATTTGGAAAATCCTTACATATTAATTGTTTACAGAGCAATAGAGCATGGTAGACTTCAACTTGGCATACATTTCACCAAAATTTTAAAGAGTTTAATGATTTGCATGAATTTGAATTGTGAAAGATCAAGAACAATTCAACACAACACAAATCCTGGAATACTGCCTTAATTCAGGGTATGGGGTCTAATACAAATACAAATAATCCTTGACAACAAATGAACACTTAGCATTATAAAGCTTACACAATTTTGTATTACAACATCAGTTACAATTACTAAAATGCATAACTCGTTATCATATCCTGACATTTGAATCATCTAAACCTATGATTTCATCCAAGAAATTTAACAAATTATTTGAATTTGGAAAAAGACAAAACCATACATTCATTGAAAGAGATAAAGATCATTGAAACAAACATTGATTATTTCATTGATAATTCAAATGATGAATACATCAGGAGAGAATTGGCCTTGAAAATATGACATTCTTTATATTCAATACTAGTAATGTTATCAAAATTTTCTTATAGGAACAAAAGACTCATAACCTAAAATGCAGACTCTATTATATTCTTTGTATTTTCTCTTTACAAAATTTGCTTTAAGAGCAATCAACAACCCGTACAATTGGCCTTGAATTCCATTTTATAAAAACAAGGGAGAAAAAAAAACTTCAGGCCAATGTACACATGTCATATTTTCATTTGACATACACAATTACATTCAAAAGGTAGTTATATTTGCCAAAATTCGAGGGAGATGTTCATATGAGACAAAAACTATTTCTTATTCATTGATGTAGATATCTCATGCCCTCCAAAAGGAACTTTAGTTGGTGAAGAGGTTCATTCCACGAGCAGCACATCTTTTCCACATGCCCCAAAACTTGAGGATGAAAAGCATGAAAATGAGCAGAAGAGAATATACCAACTTTTCCACATCAGCAGTCCATGTCATCAATTTTGATTTGGAGAAAGTACAATATCTGAATGTTGATATATCAAAGGCTTAATATGTACTGGTTCCAGGACATGCATGGTATTTCTCCCATTGCAACCGTCATTGTTGAAGACATAAAACCAAAATTCACCACTACCCTGCTACTGCAACAACCTACAGGTCCAAGATATCAACATATTTGGTCTTCAAAAGATAAAATTCTTCCTCAAAAGGCCAATCAAATTTCATAACCTTATCTACTTTTTTGTTGTAAGGGTTGTATTTTATTACTACTTGGTTAGCATCTTTGTCAAACTATTCAAGGAAGATACCTATGTGAGTGAGCTTTTCCATGCTATTCTTTAACATCTCCACATCAACTCCATCATAGATTAGTGTTGCCTAAGTTGCTATCGCTTTTCTTTCTTGATCCTTCCATTGTTGCAGAGGTTTGACTTCACCATTTTCATTCAAAATATCTAGGAGTAAACAGAAACTCCATTCATCAAACCTTCTTACCAGCTTCCTAATCTTCTTTTCCAATGGTTCAATTAACCCTTGAAATTCCTTAATTGTATTTACAAGCTTAAGGATTGGGACAATGTTGAATGGCTTATTTGCATCATGTTTTGACTCAATGGCCATATCTCTCAGCTCCTGAGCTTTGGTGATCTATTTTTCCATCAATGGGATGGAAACTTCCCTATTCCTATCAAAGATTCTTATTGCATTAAACATGGAAGAATAGTTTGAATGAATACTATTCAACCTCCTCTCAATCCCTTTATTCAAATGTTCTAGTACCACTGTCACAATTTTCATATTGCTCAAATGGATGAGTTCATCAAATTTTTGACACCTCTCCTCATAATTCCTTAGTTGCTCCATTAAATCCTCTTTAGTAACCTCTTTTGGGGGAGGTTCCTCTAATGTACTTGGCATTATTGTTGCAATGGGCATCTCATCAGGATCACATGCAACTATCTTTGTGGACAAAAGAGGGGGAGACTGAAGTAGGGTAGGTGGTGGTTACTCTGATGGAGAAGGAGGAGGAGAAGTTCTTGCTTGTGAAAGGCCTGGTGTAGGATTTGATTAAAACTTTTCCTCTAATAATACAATCTCCAATTGCATCTTAGCAATCTTTTGATGTCCCACATTGTACTTAGCTACTATATCATTGTATTTTGTTCTAAATTTGTCCCTCTCCTCAATTAGGGACTCCACTGTAGCTTTGGTGAACTGAGCTACATTAACATTCAATGTAGCTACCTCAATAGATGATGTATCAAAAAATCTCTTGATTATCAATCCTCCTTTAACACTTGCAACTGGCTCTGCAACCTCTAGATTCTTATTATTTGGGGCTAAGGTCCAAATAGCCAATGTGTCCCATTGGGCATTGAATGTTGGTCCTTGTAAATCCAATGTTACTTCATCCTTAGTGTTAAAAATTAGGGCATCATTCCTTTTGACTATGTCAAAGGCGATGGCTGATGCAAGGTCCCACTCTGGCAATAGTACAACACTACTTTTTCTGACTAGCTCTCTTCCCTCAGTTGTTCCCTGGGCAACTTTGGATTTGCAATTCTTTTCATATCTACACTTTCAGCATATTCATCTTTCATAGCTCTCCAATATATTTTTCAAAGGATTGTGTTTTCACAAATGCATCATCATTCATAAAATTTTGACAAGCTTCTTCCCTAACATCATCAGAGTTGTTTATCCCCCTTAAATTTTCTTTGATCAATCTAATACTTAAGGTTTGTGGCATTGTGTCTCTTTGGGGAGAAGGCATAACTTATCTCATCTCATCTTCTATGACAAAAATCTCTTCTTCAAATTCATCAATAGGGTAATCTACCAGGCCACTTGATTCAACCCTTTTCTTTTTGTTGGTGGCTCCCTTTGTGGTGATGGTCTCCTAGGAGGTGAATCAAGCTCAATTATTTGTGGGGTGGATGAATGTGGGGGTGAAGGTGGTGGCAATTATTGCTCAGGGGAGCATGCCCTTGACTCCTCTAATTGGGTAGGAGTAGCAATTATCAGTTGTTTCCTCATGGCGCTCTTTCTCCTAGCAAACACTTGCACCTTCTTTGGTGGTTGGTAGGTGGGTCTTTCTTTTGTCATAGGGGCCTTCCCCTTATCTTGCTCTTCAATGACCACAACTTTTCCTTTATCCTAGATCACTCTTTCTTCCTTCAGAGTTGCAACAACTTCATCAAATTTCTACAAAAATACTTCCACTCTCAATATCACATACTTTATCTCAGACAAAGCCTTAAATTGGGGATCTTTCACCCATTTTGCTATCTCCAAATTTTCAAATACAATCCACTTCATCTTCCTATCTTCCTATGTCTTTAAATCAAAAATATTTTTGATAATATCTTAAGGGAAAGAGAAGTTATGAACAAAATTTCCTCCCTTTACTCTATCCTTCAACCATACCATAAAACCTTCAGGGTCATGGTTCCTATGTGCTCGTGCTTGCATTCCATAAGGTTTGAGTTTATCATTGACATTCTTCCACGCATCAGTTATCATAACAAAATCTAAGAACACAGTGTATGTCACGTCTCATACTTTGATGTTATTTTGACCATGACTTACTTTGATGCTATTTTGACCATGACTTATTTTGATAATGTTTGACCATGACTTTATGGGATTTAATATACGAATTATGATACGTGTTAGAGCAATATAATATACTACAATGCTTTGATGTATGGGAATGTAGAAAAATAATTGTTTTCTTTCAGAATTATGAGTGCATTTTATATAAAATAGGAATGTTGATTTAATTATTGTTTAAATTTATATTTCTACATTGGTTACTAATACACTTTTGTTTTTGCACGCCTGAGTGCATTTGAGTTGCCAGGTGATCGAAGGCCAAGGTGATCGAAGGCCAAGAGTGTGATTGAGGAAAGAAGGTTAGCTTCCCGACAGGGTAAAAGAGGAGAAGTTCTCGATTACGCACACACCACTTAAAATCATGTAGCTGCATTAGGTCATGTTTGTTTTCAATATGATTGTTTGAAATTGATTAGCAGAGCAAAATTAAAATATAGTTTAATTAACCTTAAAAATTATGAAAAGAATATGGTTTATTCTATTTTAATTTATCCCATTTATTTTTGTGCATTAAAAAGGAAAGAAAATCTGATTTAAAAAAAAGAAATATAATATATAGGAAATTAAAGAAATAAAACAAAACAAATAATAAAGTAAAAGTATTATGTTTGTATATAATGAAACAATAGGCTTGCATAAAAGGGGATATATTTCTGATTTGTATAGGGTTATTTTTCCAAAATAATGAGGAATGAACAGCCCGAGAGAACATTGGGCTCTGGAAATTTTATCTTAAAACCAACAATGTTGTTGGCATGTGGCAATCCTTAGAATTTGCATGAGAATTTTATCTGTCATCTGGAAATAAATTGCATGATCCTCGAAAAGAGGAATAGAGCTTTAAGAGGGAAAAGAGAACTTCCATTCAGTCATATCCGAGAGCTCTGGAAAAGAGGCGACAAGAAGGTATTGCAGGGCATCTGCACTGGAGAAGAAAATTGCCAGGTTCTTTTCATACTTTGCCTTCATTTAATTTTAAAATTGCGGTAAGGAAATTGAAGGAATGAAATGCATCATTCCATGATATGAGTATAAACAACTGAGAAATATTTCCAATTTCGTTTTTGAATTTGGGTAATAGCTTACTTCTCTTTGTTGCAATATAGAATACACATTTTTTTCTTCAGAATTAGGGTTTCATTCTGTTGCAAAATCTGCAATTTGTTAAACTGCTCTAAAGTATAATGGGAAATATATATACATATAATGTCTGTATAAAAACTCTGTCATCTGAATAAATTCAAAATGCCTTTGAGATAAAATTCGAATGCAGATATACTGGGCGAAATATTTTCTTTATTTTGAGTTTTGAAATTGTTAACCATAGGAATGAGGAAGGGATTTAATCCCTTGTCCTCCCCATGGGAAGGACGCGACACTGTGGGAGGCTCGCGCCTTCCACAGGCCGCGGCCTGTGGAGGAGGCGCGAGCCCCTCACAGCCCGCCCCCTCCCCATGGGAGGGGCAAGGGCTTTCCTGCGCCCTTATAATGCTCAACGCCAGTAAGAGAACCCTAAAAAAAATGTCTTATTTTGTGTACATGGCCAGTGAATTTTTGAACAGACTTAAAAACCAGAATTTCTTTCTTCAAAACTACACGCAGCTGTGTATGAATTTTTACACACACACACACATATATATATATATATGTATACATATACACTTAGCTGTATATACATACATATATATATATTTATATATATATATAAATATCCATGCATATATGTGCCAAAATGCAAGTTGAAACAGGAAAATCATTTCCAGAAAGTAGTATGAACTCTGTATCTCTGAAATGTTAAACCTGGAACAAGAACATAAATGTCTCTGAGAAAACCATGTAAACTGGAAATCATCTTGATTACTTTGACATATACTTACATACAGAAATACAATCCTGAGTAAAGGAATACAACATAAAATTTGAATGCAAGATTATCTTTCAAACCTCTGAATTTCTGAATAAATTGCACTGTTTCAGTATATTATTAATACTCTGAAACCTGTATTGAAATTGGGAATTACACTATCAGTCAGCCTGAACTCGGAAGGAATAGAAGTACACACTGAAATCAGAAAACACTGTTCCATTCAAACAAATTGATTAAATCTTTCTTTCTAATAGTGCACTGAAAAGTATTAAGACATACATGTTCTTCTTTAAAAACAGAGCCTTTATCCAAATCAGAAAAGGATTACTTACAAAAAGAGTAAACGAAATTTACTACTGAATTTACAATTTTTCTTTCAAAGGATGTTCTGAAATTCACATTTGAAATTCTTTTAGAATTAATTGAATGATTGAAACATGAACGAAAATGCAAAACTTTCTGCTTTGGTATTTATTCATACTTTACTGTGGTAACTTCCGGGACAGGGTGCCGAAGGTGGACCAACAAAGACGGTAGTATTACCTTTTCTAAACTACCATTTACTTGTATTATTTATGCTTGGCCAAGCACTTGTACCATTGAAATAGATGGGTTTGTTTTTAAAAGCCTAGAAACATATATGTATTTGAGTCTCTGCCACCTCCTGTTGCAAGAAATGTGTTTATTTCTCATGTTAGAAATGCATATAGGCATCAGGCACGCATCGAGAGTTCCCTCCTGTTTTACTGTTTCGGGTTGCTAGGCTCCTTTATGCAGGGCCGGGGATTCCTTCGAGTTAGGAAGGAACCCGGGGAAGTCATGGACTTCGTGGTTGGGCGGAAAAGGCGCCTGAATCACATTCTTGGCCCCAGCTTGCAAGCAGACCGATGGTGTCACGGCGGTTGGTGGTTCCGAGTTTTATTTGCTATTGATGTACTTGTGTATTATTTTGGATTGGCTTGTGAAGCTCCATTGTAAATATATATGTATTTGACATTCTTTGATTGAAACTTTGAAATAGAAGTATGATTTGAAAGTATCTAATGTAACATTGATTTGAGGAAATAAAGTTTTATGACTTAGCATAGAAAAGATGTTTCTATTGGAATTGTTGATTCTTCCAAGTATGGTTGAATATATGAGGAAAGTCATTGAAATACTTATGCTTTGTATAAACTTGATACATTACATTGATATTATTATTATGAAATGCAATTTAAATTCTCTTTTATTAAGCTCATTTGGAAGTGTTATGAACAATGTTGATTACTTGGAAATCTTTTGTAATTTGAATAAATTGAAAATACTCTTAATTTCCCTTTTATACTAATTTGAACGGATTGAAAACATTCTTAATTTTTCGAGCGTTACATCTTGGTATCAGAGCCATAGGTTCAACACTCGGACCTTAAGACTTCTACGCTATAGGTTGCAATGTGAACCTGTTGATGACCTAAATTTCTAAGAGCATCGAGTGAATTAGCACCCTATCTTGGGTCGAAGATTTCTTTGATGGGTTGGAACCTCAATGAGTCTTGGATGTTTAATTTGAGAACCAAGAAGATTAGACATGGTATGACTATATTAGTTGAGAGTACTCATCAGTTTAGTGGCATTTTCAAAAGAATCCTTAGTAGGAAAATGTCATGGTCAAAGCAAGGATTGGAGATTGTACCTTTAAAAAGAGTTGAGACATGGTGATGGATATATCTAAGCCAAGATGGCTAAGACATGATGACAACCCGTGAAGTGATGATGTAGAATAGAGAAATATTGAGAAAAGAGGCCTCTTGAGGACATAAATGGCGAATGACTATGATCTAAAAGGTTAAGTTACAAGGTTACTAGAGGTAAAAATAAAATATGCATATATTAAGACAAGTAGAAAGAACAATCACCTACGACCATTAATGATTAGATGATGCTTTAAGGAAGAAGAGAATCCAAGAAGGATGTCTGCAATGGTAAAGGTATTTGATTATGAGAAAGCTGATTTTTAGGTGATGTTTGTTCTTTCCTAATCGGGATGTGTGTATGATCCTTGTGATCTTTAGTAAATACAAGTTAAGCCTCCTTAGGAGTCTTCGATATGGTCCTAGGAGAAAAAAAAAATTGTTCAGATAAGTTATCATTGTTAGCCTTATTGACAGGGCATGAGTTTTGATCTTGTGAGACCTTATGAGTCCTATATGTTGGATTTATATAAATGATATATTTACGAATATGCACATTGCATATATTGTGCGAGTAATGCACTCTTGTGTGATTTATATTGGGTGTGAGGAATGCATCGTGTGAGCTAGGCACTTTGCATATATACATGTATAATGTGTGAGTAATGCACTCCTGTTTGATTTATATTTGGTGTGAGTAATGCATCGTGTGAGTAGGCACTTTGCATATATACATGTACAATGTGTGAGTAATGCATCGTGTGAGTTAGGCACTTTGCATATATACATGTATAATGTGCGAGTAATGCACTTATGATTATCTATGGTTAGTGCGAGTAAAGCGCTCAAGCTTGTTCTTCATACTATGTTAGAGATGGTATACTTACCTTGTGTGAGTGACGCACTTGAATAATTTTTGTTTTCATATCCCGTGTGTGTGTGTTTTGGCATATTTATTTGTGCGAATGAGAACTTCAGGTAATTAATGTGTGAATGTTGTAGTAATGCGTTATCCATATGAATGGTGTATATCTATAAAGTGGGAATTGGTAATTGCTTTTCATTGTGAATGAAGCATTTGGATACCTTGGGTTGTGGATGTTCGCTAATGTTTGACCATGTGTGTCATTACATGGCGATTGAAGTTTCCTTGAAAGGAATGCAATTTTTGTTGTTTGGCATCTTCAACGATGTTGGATGATGAAGTAGAATGGATCTCTTGTTTTGTGTGACTGGGTCTTAGATGACTCACTGTACACTATGATTGAATGTGCTCTCTTACTTACCTCGGATTTTGAAACCTAGGTATGGTTGGGTATTGTACTTCCTCTCTGATGACTAGAGTTAGTCACATAGTTCATATGTTATGTAACTTAAAAAAAATGATATCTTATTTATTTATTTACTCATTTATTTTATTGTATTTGTTCAATTTATTGAATGGCGTGTAGGCCAAAGTTGAATTTTTATTTATGGGCATGAGTAAGTATAGCCATCAAATTTTTGATACTTATTTATCTTACGACCATTATGGTCATGTGTGAATTATTGTTGAAATGGTGCACATTTTATGCCTTATTGTTGAAATCGACTTTTCTTTTCCTTGGATTTGATTTAATTTTTCTAAATGGTGGCTATGCTTGAATGTTTTAAATTGATGGTCAAGTTTCATGTTATGTGCTCTATCATGTCCATGATGGACCTCTGATAGATTGTATGAGGGGGTATAATACAGAGGTGCTTCAGTTCCTGGTATGTATGTTGATAGAATTACGATAGATTGAATTCCTTAATACGCTGTCTGATACAAGTATTTAATTTTGAAATAATAGGAAAGTTTTGAACACTGGTGTTGCTATGGGCCTATTATTTTTGTATATCTTGTTGGTATTACTATATGAGAGGACACCGTGTCTAGATAGTACAAAGGAAATTTGAGAACATGCTTTATGGATTGATTCCTAAGTATATCCCTTGAGTTTTGAGAAAAACTTGTTTTGGTATGATGATATAATAGGTAGTGGTAGGAGGATGTTAGTTGAGAAAGCAAAGTGGTTGTGTAGTAAGCTTCAATTAAGGTGGATGTAATGGAACACAAATGGAAAGTAGGGAGGTGTTGCAGGTGGTGAAAGGGTAGAGCAAAGAAACACTTTGGCAACATGTATTGTTAGATCATAAGAAGATATTTTAGGATGGATAAGGGCATAGGAATGGAAATTCCTCATAGCTATGTATTAATTGATAAAATGTAAGATGTTGTGGTAACATAAAGTTTGAATGGAAAAATGAAAGACTAAAATGACAATATAATAGTAATGGAAGTTGAAAGGAAGGAGAAACCCTTGAGACAAGAAGAATAGCGTGGAATGAGAAGAAAAAGGTAAGATTGGAAATGTTGATTGAAGTTTGATATATAGAATGTATTATTAAAAAAAAAGGGGGGATAATAAAAGTGTTGTAGAACTAAAAAATGGATAAGGAAGTTACATAAAGGTATTCTAAACTAGAAGAAACGAATAGTTGGTAATGGAAGTAAAATAAGGATTGATTAAGGAATAAATAATAAGTAAGATGTAAAAGATGAAATAAATGAAGTATAATTCAAAGGAAGATAAAGGGCACTAAATATAAGAAGATAAAGTTCAAAAATCAGAATTGTCAAAGGAATGGATTGCAAGTGACCTAGTCTCAGTATAGTCGGTGTGCACGATGGTTTGGACCTCGTTGGAGCACCTTTGCAGTTGTTTTTCTATTTGTAATTTATATGTGAGGTAAATAAATTGGATAATAATAGATAATCTTTGTTGAGCCTTCTCGAAGGCAGGAAACCTAAGAAGGGATGTTTTAAAGGAAAGAATGTTCATTATGGTACTAGACTTTGGGAAAGTTGATGATTGAGGATATGGGTCTTGTAGAATCCACGAGATTTTTGAAGAACAAAAAGTTGAGATGCCTTAAGGGGCCTTCAATGGTAAGGATGTTTAGATAAGTTTTCTCGACTTGTCTTGCAGACAAGGTATGAATGATTGATAGGGTGGATCATGTATGCCTGATTGTTTTCTTTTAGTAAAGGTACTTACATGTGTATTATATGAGAATGGTGCTTGTGCAATAATGCACTTCTCATGCTTTGTGCAATGACACTTCTGTATGGGTGTTTATACTCATAGCATAGAAAATTGTTTCCTTAACTACACTGATACTTATGCTTGAACGAGAAATGTTCTCTATACTTATACTAATGAGAGTGAATAAATTCTTAAGCTCGAAAGATGTGATGTTATTCTTGTAAGCTCTGGTGCAAGAGCTATTTGTTACTTGGATATAATTGAATGGTAGTAATACCATATGTGTGGTGTGCATGACTGGCACACTTAGCAGGATTCAGGGGTGGTGCTAGCGGAGCCCACCAGGATTCTGGGAGGCGCAACGTTAAGTTGTGGAACCATGATATTGTGGAGTGCAGGGTCCAGTGGGACCAATATTCGATGGATAATACCACCTAGGAAAATACAGATGACATTAACAGATCTTTTCCTCATTTGAAGCTATAGCTTACTTTTCTTTTTATGCATATTGTGACTATGATACACTGATATTTCAAACTCTATTGTGTGGATTTGCTTTTAGACATCGAGACGATGTCTCTTCCAAGTGGGGAAGGATGTCACATCTCATACTTTGATGCTGTTTTGACCATGACTTTGTGGGATTTAATATATGAATTATGATACGTGTTAGAGCAATATAATATAATACAATGCTTTGGTGTATGGAAATGTAGGAAAATATTTGTTTTTAGAATTATGAGTGCATTTTATTTTAAAATATACAAAATAGGAGTGTTTATTTAATTATTGCTTAAATTTATACTTCTATAATGGTTACTAATACACTTTCATTTTTGCACGCCTGAGTGCATTTGAGTTGCAGGTGATCGAAGGCCAAGAGTGTGATTGAGGAAAAGAAGGTTAGCTTCCCGACAGGGTAAAAGAGGAGAAGCTCTCGATTACGCACACACCACTTAAAATCATGTAGCTGCATTAGGTCATGTTTGTTTTCAATATGATTGTTTGAAATTGATTAGCAGAGCAAAATTAAAATATAGTTTAATTAACCTTAAAAATTATGAAAAGAATATGGTTTATTCTATTTTAATTTATCCCATTTATTTTTGTGCATTAAAAAGGAAAGAAAATCTGATTTTAAAAAGAAATAAAATATATAGGAAATTAAAGAAATAAAACAAAACAAATAATAAAGAAAAAGTATTATGTTTGCATATAATGAAATAATTGGTTTATATAAAAGGGAAATATTTCTGTTTGCATATGGTTATCTTTTTTTTATAATGAAAAGGAATGAACAGCCCGAGAGAACATTGGGCTCTGGAAATTTTATCTTAAAACCAACAATGCTGTTGGCATGTGGCAATCCTTAGAATTTGCATGAGAATTTTATCTGTCATTTGGAAATACTTTGCATGATCCTCGAAAAGAGGAATAGAGCTTTAAGAGAGAAAAGAGAACTTCCATTCAGGGATATCCGAGAGCTCTGGAAAAGAGGCGACAAGAAGGTATTGCTGGGCATCTGCACTGGAAGAAAATTTGCCAGGTTCTTTTCATGCTTTGCCTTCATTTAATTTAAAATTTGCAGTAAGGAAATTGAAGGAATGAAATGCATCATTCCATGATATGAGTACAAACAACTAAGAAATCTT
The DNA here is from genome assembly GCA_007258455.2 of Sequoia sempervirens. Classification (NCBI taxonomy): domain Eukaryota; kingdom Viridiplantae; phylum Streptophyta; class Pinopsida; order Cupressales; family Cupressaceae; genus Sequoia; species Sequoia sempervirens. The sequence goes on along the minus strand of VDFB02235064.1, from coordinate 156 downwards.
TTCCAATTTCGTTTCTGAATCTGGGTAATAGTTTACTTTTCATTGTTGCAATATAGAATACACATTCTTTTCTTCAGAATTAGGGTTTCATTTTATTGCAAAATCTGCAATTTATTAAACTGCTCTCAATTATAATTGGAAATATATATAAACATA
>VDFB02235063.1:0-15253 GCA_007258455.2 Sequoia sempervirens | reverse complement strand
AAATAAAGACACCTCCTGTATGCTTGGAGAACGTGTCTCCAAAGGTGCTGCCACTGTGACTCGTGGAGGCTCTGGCTGAACTAATTCTTTCTTTCTGGACTCTGGCCCTCTTGTGATCTATTTCTTTCTTCCTGTGGTGGGCGTCCTGTGATCTCCCATCATGTTGTAAGTCAAAGCAATTGACCTACTCTTCAATCTGTTTACTTTCCTGTCAACCCATGCCCTGGTGAATGTCATAACCGGGATGGATAGAGTATCTAAATCAGCAACCTCGGGCTCTGACCAATCCACAGGTGGAAGTGGAGTATCTCGAACAGCTGCATAATCTGGATGCACAACATCCATATCCTCATCAACCTGGTCCGGAACTGGGACAACCTCACACTCCCTGATCAGAGTAATCGGCAACCGAGAGAACATTCTCTTCCTTACTTCAATTTCATCAACTGCATCAGCCCAATAATCTTCTATGGTGGCCTTATGTTTGAACTCCTCCGACATAACCCAATTGATGTTATGGTGCGGGTCATAATGCTGTCGACTTGTATGATATGAGAAATGATAAAATTGAAGCTCATTCTCAGCTTCTCTAGCCGCTTGTATCGAAGGACACACCTCATCCGAGTTGCCCATCACAATTGGAAACTCTATCCCCCCTTTCTTCTTCTTCTTTTGGATTTTGTCAAAGGCTAGCAACTGTCTGGATATCTCTAGCATTATTATTCTATCTGTTGGGTACTTAGGCAGCCTATAAGGATACGAGGAAAAACCTTGCAGCCTAATGTATGAAAATCTCGGGAATTGAATAAACCAGCACCCATACCTCTCAATCAGCTCCTGTGCATTTCTAGAGATTCTGTGGTGTAACCGCTCCTGAAGCAGCCTCGTGATGTACATGGTGAATGAATCGTTGACACGTTTGTAGTGGGTTGTACTTGACAGGTGCAACTGTGTACACGCCTCATGGATTTTGAACTGATGAGAGCCGCATCCAACAGGCTCTTTGTAAGAGATCCCCCTGTACCTCGTCATTCGTGCCAACATATAAATAAGGTAGGAGCTCATGTAAAACGTTTTAGTCCTCCTCAAGCTCAGGAGCTGCTCATGTATACTATCGCTGATCATCTCAGCCCAATTGACATAATCCTTGCCCTCTAGCACCAAGTTGATGTAGTAAAACATCCAAGGCTCGAAAATGTAGGACTGTGGGCAACCACCAACCCTGCTCAGCATCATGATGAGATCACAATATTCTTGTTTCAGGTCCTCTGCTATGATCTGTTTTGGCAACTTCGCACGAGATGGCTTAGGAGTGCTCATCCAGTGGGTGTTAATTGTGTCCATGCACCTCTCGAATGTGGAAGCATACACCCGCTCAGCCCGTTCTCTGGACTTGTAAATCATGTTCCTGTGCACCGGGATCCCGAAAGCTTCACCAATGGCCGCCGGAGTGAGATTGGCAAGCACTTGGCCATCTGGTGTCGTGATCGACCGGTGTTCCTTCTCGTAGCAATTGGCGCATTCCATTATCAGCTCCGAACACTGTATAGCTGGCGGGAAACCAGCAGCTGCATATAATCCACTGCGGACGATGTTGTGCGAAGTGACCGAAGCCGGATGACTTCCAATTCCAAACAGCCTGTTCTTGAAGGTCTCCAGGTTGACAGAGCCCAAATTAGTGTCCGTCAACTTGCCCAGCTTTGAAATAAACTTCCACTCTGGCATGAACGTTTTGCTGAGCTTCTTGATCACAGCTTGTCTGGAGGCTCCATTGTCCTTTCCGGTTGTCCTCGCTTCAGCCATCTGCAAACAACAACATTCATCAGCAATTTAATTTATAGAAATGATACATGATATAGGGGCTGCAGTCGAATTCTAGAAGCTGCAATAACTTTCGTGTTTGCAAACCTCAGCTTCTTCTCTTGAACAAACTCGAACTCCAACACTTAGAACAGATTTCTAAGTGAACCTTGATGACTTTACTTCACTATCAGCAATCAGCAATTCGAACTTCTATGACTTCGTATCATCAATCAGCAAACTAGCAAGTTCGTACTTCTAAGTTCTCAGCTACTTCACTTCAAGGCGTCTTTCTTTAACTTGCAACTTCAACTTACTCAATCAATTTTCAGTCACTAGCAAAGTCGTACCTCTTTCAAACTTTCAGCAATTTCTCTAATCAGCAAGGGCGTACCTTTTTACTTCAGCAAATACCTCTCAGCAACTCAAGGCGTACCTCCCTTTTACTTCAAATTTGATTAACTCTCAAGTGCGCCTCTTCAGCAAACGCAACTCCTCAGCAAAATTTGAATTCCTTCAGGCCTCAGCAACTCACTGCAATGCTTCACTCTCAGAGCAAGTTCGACTTCTCCAGCTGTGAAAACAAGTGAAAAACCTCTCCATTTTATAGCTAAAATTCGAATTCTAGAAGAAGTTAATTTTAGCCAGTGCAATTAAACTCCACTACTCCACTTCAAGAATTCGAATTTTCCCTCTCTGGTGTTTTGACACTTGTCTCCAGTCGTCGGGAATATTATTCTTCTAGAAACTTGACTTTGACTGGCGTTTTTGAATTCCTTTTCGAAAAATTTAATTTAAATTCATCATTTTTTACTCACCAGCCGGGGCTCTGTTACTGGAATTTGAATTTTAGCTCTCTTCTGCTCTGAAAAATCCATCCTTGAAGAATTTAATTAAAATTATCTAGGCAATTTCTCTTGAACTCATCATTCGAAGAAAATTCATCTTGAAAGCTCATTTTATTCGTTTTTTTGCCTTAGAAAATTTAAAATTCTCCCTTAGGAAAATTCACAATTTGAGCACTGATTAAATTCTTCATTGAAAGAGTGTCGGCGAAGCTCAGAAGACTTGGAAATCCATTCATCATCACAAATGTTCAGTACCCAGAAGCAAATTTTCTTCAGAACACCTCGAATTCATGGGTACCCAACGAACGGGTTCATTTAATTTTTCAATTTTGAACCTTAGAAAAATATTATTTTCATCATTTAAATTCGTTCTTCGCCTGTGATCACTCTGTGTTGCTCTGACCTCTTGAAAAAAAATTGAATCGTCTTGCATTTCTGGCCCCATCACTGAGAAAAGTTGCTCTTGCCTCACGGAGAAATTTCACCACTCTGATCTCAAGGCGTATTTTCCAAGGGAAACAATTTGCCTTAGAAAATATTTTTAAAATCATCTCTTGCATTTTGAAAAATTTCCCTTAGAAAGTTTTTATCGTTTGCCAGTGGAGAGAAATTTCTTATCAACTTCATTCAGAAGAATTTTATTCATTCCCGGCACGCCTTGTACATTTTATCTTCACTTCACACTTAAGAAATATTTATTCAAAAGCCCAACGCCTAGGCAAATTTTCAACACTTAGAAAATATTTTATTTTGCCCCCTAAGGCGCCTAGCACACTTCATTCTATTTTCACCACCCTCAAACATTTCAACGCCTTAGAAAATATTTCTAACACCTTATAACTCCCTTACTCTTGGCGCATATCACACTTTGAGAGGAAATTTAAAAAAAAAACCACACCACACATACCTTGATCACCTTGAACGCCCAACACTTACCATCTTTCACCACACCTTGGGAAAACTTTCACCTTATTTACCACTTGCATTTACTTTTCACATCCAAACATGGGCGCATTTCCATGTAGGAGGAGGATGACCTTTCGTATTCCGATTTTCGTCTTGACATGCACAAGTTTGGGCGCATTTTCATGCCTGTGAAGGATAGAAAACTTTGACTTTGTTGACTCACTCCTACCTTGGGCGCATTTTCATGCCTGTGAAGGATAGAAAACGTTGACTTGTTGACTCTTCTTTCAAATTGGGCGCATTTCCATGTAGCTGGTGGATGAAGCTTTCTCCAACGCCTTCATGTGACTTTTCAACTTCCATTTTTTGTCCTGACATGGCCTTGTTTGGGCGCATTTTGCCTAGGGGGAAGGATGAAAACGTTTGACTTGTTGACCCTTTGCAAATTGGGCGCATTTCACCCTGTGTGAAGGATGGCGCATTTTTGATGTGGAGGAGGATTTGAGTGTTGACTTTCTTTGACCACTTACAACTTTGGGCGCATTTTGACCCCTGTGAAGGATAAGCTTGTATCTTAGGCGCATTTTGAGGGTGGAGGCGGATTTCCATGCCTTAGAAAAAATTTTCAACTTTTCCTTCCTTCTTGGGTGCATTTTGGCCTGGCAGCAGGATAAACATCATTGACTTCCTTTGACTTTCTGGTGCCTTGGGCGCATTTCACCCCCTATGCAGGATAAACATCATACTTAGAAATTTTTTATGCCTCTTCAGCTGAGATGGGCGCATTTTGCCAGGCCTGCTGGATGAAGTTCCAGACTTAGGCAAATTTTCATCATCCTTTGCCAGTATCGTGCCCTGCTATTTATAGTAAGTTCTCTCAATTTTGCACTTCTGGAGCTCGGATCAACTTGAAATTTCAAACATAGCTTCTTCACAACTTTATCAACTTGTCGGCACTGCCACTTTTAGTCACCCTGCTATTTATAGCCTGTTTCTGAAGGTGGCTTACTATAAATAGTAAGCTCATGTTTCTGATAGCTCCCAAGCTCTGATCGAGTTGAAATTTTAATGGTGGCGCCCACCACGGATCTCACATTAATCGATGCATGCAACCGATTTACTATTTTTAGCACGTTTCCAATCTGACTTACTATAAATAGTAAGTGCTCCGTTTGACCTGAAATTTCACCAGCAGATAGCCTGAAGGACGCTGATCGCGATGGTTTACACCGGATTTTGAAGAATTTGACTTTTGATGCCTATTTTAGGTTCAACCGAAACCCTAACTTGTAATCAGATAAGCGTGACAAAAGATCTCCGTTGTCTTTGTTTCATGGCGATCAAGGACGTACTTCGATTCCTAACTACCGCCGAGGCACGACAATAATTCCTCGCTAAAAATAGCAAGTTCTCATCGAAAGTGAGAATCCTCATTTGCATGTCACACCATCGCTGGCTCGAAAACCCATCAGAAATCAATTCTCGACATGCAAAAAGAAACTCGACATGCAACTCCTAAAAATAGCCTAAGGTCAATCCTCGAAGTGGTCATCTCACTGCGTTATACCATCGCTGGTCTCTTTAAAAACCCGTAAGGAATATCCAAACATGCAAAGAAAACTCTCTCAGATCCTGACCCTCAAATTTGTGCCTTCTAAGCCGGATCATAAAAATAGTAAGTTATCCGTTTTTGCTCAGATTTGGCATGCAAGCAGTCTGATATACTCTGAATGCCGTGTGATGATCAGAATCTCAAAATAGCTGACAAATTGCCCTGAATTTCACACTTACTAAAAATAGTAAGTACCTCAAAATTCGATGAAACTTGGCTGGAAACCTGCTGGATGTCTGCTAACAACAATATTAAGTTCAATTTTCAATTTTCTCACTTTATCTGACCTTGAATTGACCAGGAACGGCAAAACCCTAATTTTAGACTTGGCCAATATTTCGCGTTTAAGCTCAATGACGGACACAACCCCCCGAAAGACGGACACCAGAAAAGAGACAGAGCGAGAGAGAGAAGAAAACCCAAGCCAAAAGACCGGAACGGAGCAAAAATTTAGGGGGTCCCCATCTTGAATGGGGCGATGTGTGAAAAGGTCACAACATGTCTCTCGGTCCAAAGGAGCTGCAAACTTCCTCTTTTCATCAACTTTTTCTGATTCCTTAGGTTCTGATTTGCTATCACTATAGGATGAAGATGCTTCTGCATTTGAAGTGAACTTACCACGTGAAGTTGTAAGTTCCATGCTACGAGCTTTTCTCATAGCTTCATGCAAGGTAGGTGGATCGAATGCCTTGATCCAACCTTTCATTGGCTCATGGAGACCACCTACAAATAGAATGACAAGTCTCCTCTTTGAGATTTCGGTAACCATAATCGAGAGCTTCTGAAACTCACCAATATAAGACTCCAAACTACCCAACTGTTTCAGCTGAGCAAGGTCTCTGAAGTAAAGTTCTGAATCACGCCTGTCAAACCTCTCAACCAATCTGTCAGTGAATTCCTGGTAAGAAGTGATCCTATCATGATGGAGTGTGACCATGCCATGGTGCCACCAGTCATGTGCCACGCCATCCAGGTGAAGTGCTGCAAATCTTATGGCATCCTCTTCTGCCATTGGACGTAGTGTCAAAAAAGTGTCAAGTTTGCTCACCCAGGCTCAAGCTGTGACTTTGCCACTGCCATCAAAATTAGTTAAAGTAAGTTTGTTGGTAGCCTGCCTTAGATCATTATACCTGTTTTCAGGCCTCCTATCTATCCAGTTCCTGCCATGCTCTCTTTTCTGGCTCAGAAATCTGTCGAAGTTAAGGTGATCCTTAACTCTTTGGGGCAAAGCATCCCACTCATCATGTTGTGTCATGATGTTATCTGCAAAATTTACATCACCTCCCTCAACCACGTTCTCCTCAACAGGATCATTTCTAATAAATGTTGGCCGAGTAGGCCTGTCATAAGTGCGTACTGGAGTAACTGTCCTCTGTCTATCTCCATGTACACTAGCTTCCTGATCTGGATCCCGATTCGGCCTTCTCTAAATGCTCAAATTATGGACGTTGGTACTTAGCTGCTGGAGGATGTTTGCCACCTATTCCTGTCCTGCAACAAGGCCTCTCAGTACATCTCTGGCCTCCCTGTCCTCGTCATTAAGACAGTTCCTGTATGGTCCTCATCTCTGTCAGCCATGTTATCCAACTCTAAATCTCCGTCCTGTTCGTCAAATGGAAAATGCCGGAAACGGTTCAAAGGTACTTCTCTGATATCCAGGACCCCTGCGTGAGTAGTACCTGTCAAACCTGTTCTGATGAGACCGCATAGAAACTGCTAACCCTTCAAGCTGGCAGGATCAGAGCTCTGATACCACTGTGATGAGCCCTGCTGGCTCACAACTCAAACCCCTGTACTTTTTTCTTAAATCTTATTGTGTTTTTAGTTTTTAAGAGAAAGTTTGTAGATAGAAGAGAAGGGGCGCATCATATAAAAGCTCATAAACTGAGAAACTGAGCTATTTTCTACATAATGGAAATGCAGAAGGTATTATTTAACTGTAACAAATAGGTCACAAGTGATAAACATACCAGAATGTTTCCAGATTATTTATTTAAAGAAATAAGCCAACTCGCCAGCCAAGAATGGTGAAAACTGGCATATATGGACGCCTAGCCTCCAGAATTGACTTTCCCCACTCAGAAACTGGATACAATGGGCTAATAGTAGTAGCCGCCAAGAATGAAACTCAAACAGGAGCCAAAAAGAAAGCGACCTAGCTCCTAGCTTCACACGCCATCCTCCAAGAAGGCACAAATTTCAATGCAAATGGTACAGCCAAGGGAAGAAGCTGAAGAATCAAAGCTGGAGCTACAGATCTGCTGAAGATGGCATCTCTGGATGAAGTAACCCTCTTCCTTATTGCCAACAACTGAATACTGAATAATAGAACCCTGTTTGAAGCATGTAGAACCTCTGAATGAAGCCCTCACAATTGCACTAATTCGACTGATCTCTCACAGTCTCAAAAATGCTCAACATCGAAGAGTTATCGTTCTCCAATGGAAAAGTTGCACAAACCCTGATCACAGAGGAAAGCACAGAGAAAACCTCAAAGGAAAAGTCGAAATAATCATGAATGAGTTTCTCATTGCCCAAAATGCCTTATATCTCAAAAGGCACGCATTTCCAAGAAGATACGCCCTTTTCAAGTTTTAAATCTTTTAAAAATACATTTAAGTCATTTTCAATAGTTTATGACTTAAATACTTGGCGCCCACTTAATGTATAAATGATTTTAATTTAAAATCACCCTTTTTATGAATATTTAAGTGATATTAAAAGAATAAAGTCAATTTGACTTTATAATAAAGTATTAAATTAATATAACTTAAATCACTTAAATAATCATAACTTCCTCAAAACTCCATATATCTCTGTGCCATCAAAAGCTGTCAACTCCTGAACTGCCAAGGCCTGCAGTGAGCCAATCAGTGAACTCTAAACTGAGAACGACAAAACCCGCCAAATAAGGCCACTGACCCTCTAACCCAACCTGTTAGCCTACGAGAGTCTGAGTAATAAGCTAACCACCATCAAACATGATCATGCCGAAAAAGGGGACATTACACCCTTGCTGAAGAAAGGCGCCTTTGAATGGGGTGATAAAGATGTCACCTGTTGAGAAATGTTGTCTTCGTGACTTCTATCTAGCTTCGATCCAGTTTCACAATGAATCCATCAGCAAACCTGCGAGATGCGTTAGACAACTGCAGTGATTGATCAACTGAGGAAGCAATCAAAGAGAAAATGCTAGTAAAGCGAAAACGAAAGAACACTTGAAAATGTGCCAAGTATCATGAAAAAGGCACCCTTGTTGAAGAAAGGCGCCCTTACTTTTAGGTACTCAGATGTTGTCAAATGGCTAAAGGACCCCCAAGATGATCTTCTCCATTTGGATCAACCTCGACAATGAAACCGTCAGTGCAAACATCCGACGAGACAATGATCTGACGACAGAGATCCAAATGAGGCAATTTATAACTTCAAAATCACTGGTCAAGAAGTCAAAAGTGCCCTTGCTGAAGAAAGGCGCCCTTGCTTCTTGAGACCTTAAACTGGTTTTTAGGGGCTGAGACACCAGTCATCCTTTTCAGGACTAAGTTGGTCACCTAATGAATCATCAAGGAAGATTGTCTGACTCATCAGTCAACGATGATATCAAATCAAAGCACATAAGGTCTAAATGTAGAAGTTGAACGAACATTGAAAATTGACTAAGGCAAGTGCAAAAGCACCCTTGCTGAAGAAAGGCGCCCAGTCTTTTGGAGCCTCCAACTCAGTTTTCCGGCTTAGCATCTCCCAGGCACATCTCTTCAGCATGGATCCAGCTCAACAGTGAATCTATCAACAACTAATCAGGACCAACTGATCAATCTAGAGTGAGGATCAAACAGAGGTCATTCAACATCGAAAAATGATGAAAAAGCACTCAAACTCAAAATGGACACCTAAAAAGGTCAAAGGCAAGTTTGTTGACTTCAGTTAAGATATTTTGGAGGCAAACTTGGCCAAATCATCCCACTATCAGTGGAAATCAACCTTTTAAACTCCAGATCAGGCCAAATCAGGCTCAAATCATGAGTTGGCGCCCAAACTTCAAGGATTCAGGCTTGACTCAATATAAAGCAAATCTAAGCGTCCTTCATTATTTCTTTTGCAGGTTGAAGATCAAAACAACAAAAAGCTCTCAAGGACGTCCTTTTAAGATCTGGCAAGGGTTTTTGACAGTTCAATATTTTTTGAAGATCAGAGGCACAAGAAGATTTCTTCTTAGAGGTTGCGTTTAGAGACAAATTTTCTCAGGGAGACAGATAAAAACTTCCAATCCACCTCTTGTCTACTTCCTCTTTTCTTGACTTAGGTATTCTTGCATGTCACAAAAATCAACATGCTACCACAGATCTGACCAACTAGGCAGGATCAGAATAATTTTCCAGTAAAACCCATCTCGTCAAATTTTCTAGAAACAACAAACTTGCTGCCCCTATTTTTAGGGGTTTTTCCGAAAAGGTTTCAAAATAAAAATTCTGAGGAACTGGGTTTGTTCAGCATTGAAGCACGAACAAAACCCATGTGCCAGATTTTTTCTAGAAAAATACTTCTCAGCAGGCGCTATTTTTAGGGGTTTTCGAAAATTGTTAGAACAGGGTCGTGTGCACAGTCAATCTTCGAGTTTTTTAGGATGAAATAATCTCAGGTGCAATATAAGACCAAGACAGCCTTGTACCATGATTTCCTAAAAACGACTGACACAAACTTGCATCAGGTGAACCCAGTGGTTGATCCAGAAGACTTGGAGGGCATGAATCAAATCACATTACAGAACATAGAGGAATCTGGGTTGCTTCAAGCTGCATCCATCCCGATCACATTACAGAGTGTGGAGCTTGTAATCGCTTGCATTAAGCATTACAATCCTACCACGAGAGAAATCAGATCAATGGATGGGAGGGTAATCTGTAGTTTGAAGCCCAAGGACATTGAAAAATGTTTTGATATTCCATCATGCCCTACCAACGTAGTCATATCAGTGATAGAATGCAACAGAGCATTCGAGGCAGTCAAGAATAAATGCCAAGGAATAATGGCAGAAAAATGGCTGAAAGTGAAAAAGGGTAGCTTTCCTAAGTTGGTTGGATGAGGAGAATTCAAAGATGAGTATGCAGTGTTGATCACTTAGCAGAATCACTGGATAGGAAGAGGGAAATCAGTTTCAGTCATGGATGTACTACGTCATTGCCAAGATTATCAACAAGAGGGAACATTACGACTGGGCCACCTTGATCAATGATACACTCCACCAATAGATTACCGGGTTTCTAGAGGCTCATAGGTTCCACATATGTTCCTACCTAGTATACCTGATTGCCTTTCAAGGCAAATTCAAGACACTAAACAATGTGGGGACCTTAGGTGTGCAGAAGGTCCATGAACACTTTTCACATCTTGAGTTTACTCAAGCAGAGCGACACTTCAAAAGGACAAGTGACCTCTTCATCATGCACATTGTACGAGACCTAGACCATGAGATGCACGTACGTATTTCACAAGTAGCCAAGGAGGCAATGGTGGACTAGGCAGATTGGTTTATCCAATTCCCTACCTTCACCTACATATGCGTGTATGGCTACATTGGTCACCTCGCCATGATGCCACACTACGCTTTAGATAGGGTAGTTTTCATGGAATTCCTAAGGCAGTTGGCTGAAGTTCATGCTCACTTATGCCTGAAGAAGAAGCCAGCTATGAACTTTCCCGTTGAGATGGGACTCTATAGATGCAGATCAGCGACAGATGCAGAGTTGATGAGCCAAGAAACGGTGAGACTCAATCTCAAGTACCTCATTGAGAAGGTCATATGATCCCAGAGGCCTCTATGTGACGCATCTCGAGCAACGCTCATCACATGAATCTTCTATGGAAGATTACTGGGTCAATTGTGACGATGAGTATGAAGTACGAAGAAGGAACTATAACAGGTTCAGGCTCTCACAAATAGCTGACTTTATGTCAGAAAAAATTGAGGGCTTATTTGATGAGGGGGGGGAAGTCATTCTCCCCTCGTTCTTCATAGATTCAGTGGACTCACAACCACTTGGAAGAGTGGATCGGTATGCAAAGGAAAACCCATCTATAGAGGAGAGAACAAGTAGAGTTGTCAGGGACAGTCAACTCTACCTCGACAGCAAAAGGACAAGGAAGGTAGTACTTCCCAGAACAGAGCCGCCACAAGTTTAGTCTACACCACCTTCCACGTCAAGAAAGAAGCCCAGGCAGAAGCAGTGGAGCAACCCTCCAAAAGGAATGCAGATGTCAAGACACACGAGGGGGAGACCACAACAGTCACACATGGAGACAGCCACGCATACCCCCGAGATAGTCATGGGAATTGCTGCCCCCGAACAAGTAATAGAGATAGTCACTGCAGAGACAGAGCCTGAAGAGGTAGAGCCAGCAACAACAGCAGAAACGATGCCTGTGATAGAAATAGAGCCACCTACATCACCACCATCACAACAGTCACAAGTCCCCATCGACTTGGACTCGCCATCGAGAGACGTCACTCCAGCATAGTCTCATTCATCGGGCATTCAAGGGCTCCATAATCCTCCTTCTAACAAAGCTAGCCAGGATTCTATCTGGCTTGAGGGCTTCCTAGGTAGGAAGAGGGAAAGGCCCTCCTATGAGCTTGACTTCACAGAGTTCGACCATGTCCCACAAGACATGCCGACGAAGAAGTTGAAGAAGCAAGTTCACGTGGAAAGGAATGCAGAGCATGAGTTCATCATAGAGACTACTGCCCCACCTGAGGATAAAAGCATACATGAGGTACAAGTGGAAGACTTCACATTGTCCAAACTTAACCTCGGAAAGACCACACGTCAAGTGGAGGTAGACCTTCTCGGAATCGCCTCAGTGAGCATCCAAGAGAGGATGGCTAAGGATGGAAAGGACAAAGCAGCCCAAATGTCTCGGCCTTACCACAAGAATTGTTGGATCTTCCCGCAGAGCAAAATCATCAACAACTAATGACATATGGAAAACACTTGAGAGATCAAGTGGAGGAGTTTGTTCTCAGAGGGCAATGTATATTGGCGAATCTATACCAGTTACGAGATAGAGCACGTGGACTCTGCACAAAGATTCAGCAATCGGAGCAAAGAATAGCAGAAAAGAGGCCAGGCGATGAAACCACCATTGCAAACTTGCAAATGGTGTATCAATCAGTCTTCAGTGAAGAGAACAAGCAACATCCTTTTGCTTGGAAAGAACAGGTGGCATACAAGGTGAAAGCCTATGATGCTAATTCAGTAGAGTTGATTGACTACTGACAGGTTGTCGCAAATGTTATCAACTTTGCAAGAACATTGGTAATATCCTTCCCTCACATAGAATATCAGCGTGAGGGAGGAGAATACATTGAGCTAGAAACAGTGCAGAATCAATTCAAGGATGTCATCCGCAACACCTTCCTCGATGATCTAGATGGTTGCAAGTTGGCCAAAGTGGCAACTTTGTCTACCCAGTTCGATGAGGCAGCTGCTCAGCGTATAGACTTTCAACATCAACTCACGATAGGTGAAGTAATGCTAAAGCGCCACGTCATCATTCTACAAAGCATTAACTACCCAGAGGCTGAAGAAGTCAACAAATGGATAGAAACACTATTGACTAGTGGTGAGTTGTAAAGGACGTCCTACCCTCCAAATGACATTTATGGCACTTAAAGTTGACTTGATGCCTCTTTCCAAGTCAACTCAAAAAGACATTAAATGTGACAAAAGTTAACTTGATGCCCCTTTCCAAGTTAACTCCACGTCCCACAGATCATGCATGTCAGATCCCACTAATTGAGGATGTCTAATTGACTTCCATAATTTGCGGATCTCAGATCTCCACTAAACGTGGATGTCTATTTTGGAGGCACACTTTGTATTAAAGTTCACCTTTAGTCTAGTTTCAATCAACTGAAGTAGTTTCCAGTTGACTCTTTGTTTAGTTTCAGTTAACTGAAGTAGATTTCCAGTTAATTGATTGCTCACCTACTTTTAGACATAAGAATAAATCTTGTTGATTGGCAAGAACTGATTGTTAACTCAAGGAGATTTTAGGGTTTCCTACTCCTTTGAGTTCCATAAATAAGAGCCTTGGGCTCATTATTTGTTAACCTTTACTTACTATGCAAAATTGATGTGACATTGTTGCCACAAGTTTGAAAGTGATTATTTGTTCACCCTTGGATGAGAGTTAATTGGTTTGATGAGCAATTGTGCATGATTTTGTGCCTTTGCATGTCCCAGTCTTTGTAATTTGTTCAGAAAGTTTGAAGAAGGAAATCAAAGGGCACATGCAATTTGATCTAAAGTTTTGAGTTCTTCCAAACGTCTTGTGTTTATAGCTTATTGTTTCAATCTCCTCGGACAAGGGTTCCTCCTTGGATATTTTGTCATCGATAGTTATCGTTTGATGTTGTCTAATGGATTGTCTTTCAACCTATACTTCGGACAAGGGTTCCTCCTCCTTAGCAAGTTTGTTGGCCAAATCATCATGATTTGTTGTTTCTAGTAAGCTGTTTCCTAGCCTATACCTTGGACAGGGGTTCCTCCTCCTTGGCAAGTCTTAGATCCAATTTACCATAAAGAGTGTTTGCTTGTATAAAACCTTATCCCAACGTATATCCAAGAGTTCAGAGCCTCGACCATATTCTAAGGAAACGGCAGATTCAAGCGATCCAACGATCCAATCCCGCTCCTATGCCCTCATGCTTTGTTTATCTTGGGGAGATAGGATAGATTAAAAGCTAGTTTAGTCGTAGTTAAGATCTGCAGAAACTAGAGAAAAGCTTAGCTATGGCACATTGTGTTTGTGCACCCTTGTGTCCTGCCGCTAAGTACAAAAAGATAGGAACCTTAGTCTACTCTACCCTTTCTTACGCATTACATCAGCAAAGAGAGATCTTTGTAGAAACCCTAGGTTTCCCTCTAACACTGCTCTGATTGATATTTTTAGTTTCCTGACGTTTTTCTGAAGTTTTGTGGTTTTTTTGTAATTTTGGATTTTTCAATGCATTTATGAACAGTACGGCTTTGACAGAAAATAATAATAAATTCTATAAAATTGATAGATCTTCAATAAGCATAGCAAATACAAACTAGATTGAAGGCGTCTCTTTTATTCATCAAATATCCTTCATATACAAATGATCTGACGACATGCAAGACAAATAATGAATTTTATTTATGAAGAGAACCTGATTTTTCCTGGTACGGCTGAAGGTACAGAATTGTACGGCTATCATGAATGCTTGGTCTTTTCTCCAGTCTGTAGATTCCCAAGTCTCCAGCAACTCCCAGCGCCTCCAGATGGTGAATGAATGAGAGCTAAGGATAGGCGTATGAGTTAAACAGAAGACACGTCCTTTATTGCTGGTACGGCCTGACAGAGATGTACGGCCTGTCAGATCAGCATTGAATATGGTACGGACTTCTCCAATAAGCAAAGTTTGGATCTCTGAGATGGGCGCCTTGATGAACAAATGGTATCTGGATGAAAACCTCTGAAGAATCTCTGACAAATACAATATCTGAAGCTCTGTAGTTTTCTCTGGATAAGAAAACCTCTGTGGCAATAAATCAAGTGGTATTCCACACTCTCTGAATTGCTTTCCGTTGGAGATGGCTCGTTCCCCAAGGCAAACGAACATGAAACCCTAAGTCTCAGGCTCAGACCAAAAATTGATCAATATCAAACTCAATAAACTCATAATGGCGCACTTCCCAATGCAAAAGCCTCTAATACACTGAAAAGTGCGATTCCCTTGAAAATAGGGTTTTAATGAAATATTCACGTTTTAATGTTTTAATATTTCAATAGTCCATCACTGAATATTTTAATTACTTTTAATAATGACTTTTGGCCCCTTCTGATGTTGGGCGCACCCTTCAAGAAACCACTTAAGTTATAATATCAAATTATAACTTTATATTATAAACGTTAATTAATTAATATTTAATCAATACGATCAAATATTAATATCTCCCTATTTCTAACCCGATGATCGATCCGTCTGATGCTGACGAACTCTGAAGTGATTCCTGATGCCGCCACAGCCATACTGCTAAAAATAGCAGTGGTCCCACACTGC
>VDFB02235061.1:0-20163 GCA_007258455.2 Sequoia sempervirens | reverse complement strand
CCATACTTCTCCAAGATAGGACAGGGACCTATCCTCTTCATTTGCAACTTGTTAGGAACTCCTTTCTGCGGTCTAGATTTATTCAAATGCACCATCACTAGGTCACCAACATTAAAGTGAACATCTTTCCTATGCTCATCCACCTTAGTCTTATGCTTCATTGTGTTTTCTGCCAAGGTTTTTCTGACTGTCTCATGAATTTCCTGCATTGCATATTCAAAATCATCTGCATATCCACTTCCCTTGACTCCATCCTTCAACTCTCTCAGCTCATAGACACCTCTAGGATGTAGACCATACACAATTTCAAAGGGACTCTTCCCTATTGACCTATTAATAGTATCATTATAGGCATATTCAGCTTTCCCAATAATTTGATCCCATTGTTGACCATACTCCTTGGTCAAGCATCTTAGAAGGTTTCCAAGTGTCCTATTCACAACTTCGGTCTGACCATCAGTTTGGGGATGGTATGCAGATCCAAAGGACAATTTTTTTCCCATTCTTTGCCAAAGAGTCTTCCAAAAATGACTCATAAACTTGGTATCCCTGTCTGATACAATGCTGATTGGTAAGCCATGAATCCTGACTATCTCCTTGAAGAAAAGAGAGGCTATTTGGCTGGCATCATTGGTTGTTTTGCAGGGTACAAAGTGAGCCATTTTGCTGAATCTGTCTACAACAACATACACACTAACCATACCTTGCTTTGTCTTGGGTAAACCAACTACAAAGTCCATGCTCAAACATTCCCATGGCCTAGAAGGGATAGGCAGTGGCTGGTATAGGCCTGCATTTGAGGAAGTGCCTTTGGCCTTTTGACACACCACACAACTCTCTACATATTTCCTGACATCTAGGTTCATCTTAGGCCAAAAATAAAACCTTTGAACCAGTTCCTGAGTTTTAGTGATCCCAAAATGACCACTCAATGCACCATTATGCTTCTCTTGTATTAAATTTTCCCCAATAGAACCTCTAGGAACACAAAGCTGATTTCCTTTAAACAGTAAATCACTTTGCAAGGTATATTCAGCATATTTGCTATGGAAATGGTTCTTATACTCAAGACATACCTTATAAATATCTGCAAAGTCTTCATCATCTGCATATAGATCTTTGAAGTGATCAATTCCCATGCTCTTCAACTGAATTTCTTGAATTGTGAGGACCCTTTTGCTCAATGCATCAACCACTTTGTTGAGAGCTCCTTTCTTGTGCTTGATGTTGAAGGTGTAAGCTTGCAAGTACTCCACCCACTTCTTATGCCTCTGACTCAACTTCTCTTGTGAATTCAGGAAACTGAGTGCTTGATTGTCTGAGTACACAATGAATTCCTTGGGAAGCAAGTAATGCCTCCACTTCCTTAGTGCTTGGACCAATGCATACATTTCAAGGTCATAAGAAGAATACTTCTTCTTGGCTTCACTTAAATTTTCTGAATGAAAAGCCACCGGTCTGCCCTCTTGACTGAGAACAGCTCCAATAGCTACATTGCTTGCATCACACTCAATGGTGAATAGCTTCTCAAAGCTTGGCAACACCAAAACAGGTTGGGTAGCTATCTTTTCCTTCAGCAACTCAAAACTCTTGTTAGCTTGCTCATTCCATACAAACTTGGTTTTCATTCCTCCTTTAATGGTATCCAACATGGGAGCACAAATAGCACTAAACTATCTTATGAATTTCCTATAATACTGAGCAAGACCATGGAAGCTTCTTACCTCTGTTGTTGTCTTTGGAGTAGGCCAATTGAGAATGGCTTCTACCTTGCTGTTGTCCATCTTCAAGTTGCCATGTGATAGCACAAATCCAAGGTACACCAGCTCTATTTTGATGAACTCACACTTTTCCAGATTGATCATCAGCTTCTCCTCCTGCAGATTCTTGAAAATCAACTCAATATGTTGGAGGTGCTCTCTTTCTCTTTGTTCTCGCTATAGATTAGTATATCATCAGATACACTACTACAAACTTTCAATGTAGCGTCTTTGAGGATTTCATTCATGAGTCTCATGAATGTGGAGAAGTACTAGATAACCAAAATGGCATTACTAGCCACTCATAAAGACCCCTCATTGGTTTTAACGATAAGCTTTTCCTCGGCCATCACCCTCATGTATTCTTAATTTGGTGGTGTGATAGGTCGAAATGGGTGGTTAGAAAGCAAGCAACAAGCCAAAAGGAGTGCAAATAAACAACTTAAACAGCCTACACTTCAAGATTAGCCTAAGTTAGAAACAAAACAAGACAAAGCCAAAAAATGGAACTTTATACTCATGCTGAGCTTCCATCCTTTGGTTGGCCCTTCTCGATCTTTGACGGTATGCTCCTTGATGGAAAGATGTACATGAGGATGTGAAGATGGATGCAAGTGGGATGAAAACAAGAAATGGCATGGGTTGAGAAACAAAACTGCAAGAGTTTGGCTAGCACAAATGATCTCCCAAAAAATGAGAGAAGAGGGGATTTGAGATTTTGGGAAACTTAGGAAATGGATCTGTTGAGATTGATCCACTGAATATCAAGATAGGGCTAAGGTGAGTTGAGTCCCTCACAAGCTCCTCACATCTTGACATGTGGCATGAGATATCCCCAAAAGGTGAAGTGGACATGAGGTGGAAGGAAAAAGGACATAACATGGAGGGGTACAAAGTACCTTGGGATTGACAAGATCTCCTCATAATGAGGTACTTGTCCCCATGTGGTGAGGATAGTGGGGGAATTAAAAATTCCTCAACCATTTTCATGGGGAGATGGGAAAGAATTTTAAATCTCTAAAGGGTGCATTGGGATTAAAAGGTGAATTGCAATTCACATGGAGAAGAGAGGAGCCTAGGATGAATAAAAAGGAATTTAATATTCCTTGAAAGGATAAAAGGAATTAAAAATTCCTTGAGAGTTTGATTAGGCTAGTTAATGAAGGATTAGATGAGGGTTAGGCGGCTAAGAGAGATTAGAGGCCAACTTGAAAAAGTTGGAGGATGTGACACCTCCTAATCAAGGATTAGGCATGTGCACATCCTAATGATGGGATTAGAAGAAGGATTAAGATAAGATAAAATGATGGAGGATGTGACATGAGGGGGAATTAAATAAATGTGATATTTATTTAATTCAATTGATGGAAGGAGGATTAAAGAGATAAGGTATTATTGATTAAATACCTTAGGGATATGGCAGAATTAAAGATATTAATTAAATAATAGCAGTATTACTTAATTAACGAAAATAAGACGAAAGGGGATGAATTTGGATAAATTAAGTGTCAAAATTTAGATGTCCACATTTTTCCCCTCTTTGAGATGGTGTTACGAAGTACCATCATTTCAAAGAATATTAAAACATAGAACCTAGAAGAAGATGGTTAGATTGGAAAAGATGCCCTAGTCATTCAAAGAAGTGACTAGGAAGGAAGATGATGGGGGCAAAGATGAAAGTTAGGGATGAAGGATGCCCCCTCGAGAGGACATGCGGGTTCAAGAGAACATGGATAGGCTCTCAAAATGGATGAGATGATGCAAGGGGAGTTGAAGAAGATGATGCAATGTGATGGAAGATTGGGAGGGGCATGTGATGAAGGATGAATGGATGGGGGGGACTTTGATAGATGAGAGGATGAAGAGGAAATGAAATCCAAATGCAATTTTCCATCGTCGAAGCACTAATTTTTGCTATAGCATAAAACACAAGACGCCAAGGTATGAAGAACCAAGGCGATTAGTGTCTAATGGCTAAACAAACATAACAACAAGAAGGCTATCCCAACACCCCAAAGTCATGGCGGACCTTGGTCGCTGTATTGGATAACCACAAGCACACATTGCTGATTGCCCTATGCACAAGACCTCGATCTTGGTGGGTACTACGTGGGGCAACCGAGAAGACAAAGAAAAGATCAAGATACACCCCTATGTTGACTAGTCAAAGCACACTATGATATGATGGATCAAGGCGACCATGACAAGTGATGATAGGGAGCTCAAATGATAAACAAAATTCAAAAGCATCAAAAGATCACAATCAATTTCAAATGTCCTTTGCCATAGGATCAATCAAGGGGATGGATGAGATTGATGAGGTCTGTTAGGAAGGATGCATCCTGTTGAGACCGATGATGGATACTAAATTAAAAGATTGATATGACGCAGGATATTCAAAACTGATTGGATCTAATGATACAAGTGGATCTTGTTGGTTAAGAACCAGCTAGATAAGGGCATAGCTTGATGACACGACATGAGAGACATGACACAAGAGACATGACACAAGACAGGAGACTAACACATCCTAGCGACCTAGGGGCTCGGGGGCCGATCAAAGATTAGCCTTGCCTACATGGAAGCGCAGAGCCCTCGTAGTTTGATAAAAGGTTGACGATGGACCATGATGGAAATTTTGATGGATGACCAAAATAGGATGGAGAACAGGATAAAAGTGGATAAATATAGACCGATGATGGATGGAACCCCGGGGGCGGATCAAATGATCGACTTTGCCTACGTGAAAGCGCAGGGGCAACGTAGTTCGATAGAAGGCCAAATACAAGTGATGGATGAAAGATGATGAGATAACCCTAGATAAGGGGATAAAATGATTGGACCGACACGATGGGACAAGATAGACCTATTGGATTGGATTGGAGGATAGTGACTATACAAAGCTCAGGGATGGGATAGTTATCCAAGTCATCAAAAGAGGAATTGGGAGGATGATAGGAGGGATAGATGAATGATGAGATGATGAATGATGAGATAGTATGCTATAGCTAGATACCAATGACAAGGGATTATGAGATGGGATGAGGGTAGAGGATGGGGGGAGGAAAAGGATTGTTTGGGTGGATTGGATAGAGGGATAAGGATTTGGATGAGGAAAAGGTGACCAGATGGATAGATGAGAGTGGATGCCATGATGGAAGGATAGGAAGATAGGGATGGGAAGATGGATACAAGGATTGTGTGGAGGGATAAAAGATAAGGATGGGGAGATGGATATATTGATAAGGAGATAAGGAAGGGAGTGATTTGATGGAATGAATGATGTCTCCAAGGACTGTATCACAAAGGAAGATAGATTCCCCCACTCTAGATATGTCATGTGTGAGGAGGCATGAGGGATGCAATAGAGAAGGATAGGAAAATAAAGGAGTGGGATGGATGAAGATAGGATGCATGGATAAGGAAGGGAGGTGGAAGGTAGCATGACGGGTGGATAAGGAAGATAGACGAGTGCGAATGAGGATTAGGATAGTGTGTGGATGAGGGGAATGTATGCTAAGAGGTGTCCAAAGCATGCTTATATGTTTGCCCCATTGTTATCAAGATCACAAGGAGGATGGAAGGATTGTGATAAATGAGATATGCCAAACAGGATGTGTTAGCTCGATAGGGTGGAGGGGATGGATGAAAATGGTGTATAGCAAGAAGATGGGTGCATAGCCGAAAAGTTTAGTAGGGAAGCATAGCGTATGGTGGAGGGAATGCAACGTGAAGTTGCCCCCAAGTGCTGATAGGGGTTTCCACGATGACTCGCTTGCTAGGTTTTCATCATGGTACTTATCCGCTTTGTTTGCCAAGTTTTCACCATTAGACCTAATTATTTCTCTTTACTATTTTTTTTTTTTTTGATTTTTTGAATTTTTTTTTTTTGAGTTTTTTCATTTTTTTGAGTTTTTAATTTTTTGATTTTTTGGACTTTTTGCATAGCATGCAGAAGGAGATGGATAGGGAGGCCAATAAGTGGATTTAGAAGACATGCGATAAAGATATGGATGAAGGACTCAAGCATCAAGTTCTATATCAGGTATTAAGAGTTCATGTTCGAACCGACTATTGGATGTTGGTACAACCTTATGAGGATAAATGGATTATGCAAAAGGATGAATGAGAGGGATTTGATGGGGGGGGTACATGGGATAATGGGTGGGATATTGGAAAGTGTATGGATGGAATGATGGGGTGGATACGTGATGGGGAGATGAGTTCAGGACCAACATTGGCACATGTGGTGGTGGATGTGAAAAGATAAAAGGATTAATGGATGGAGAATGTGGGGATAATGGAGGAGATGAAATAGTGTATTTTGGGACATAGGGACCCAAAATAGATGTAGGAGAGGGTGGATGAAAAGAATTAGCTTTTGGATGAGCAACTTTGGATGTTCTTACAAATTTTTCATTTGAAGGTATTGCATCTTTATTCTTTGGGATCCACATGGTTTTGATATTTGCTTTGCGGGCTCTTTGCGAGCTATAGATTTGATTTTGATTTTGGATTTTGTTTTTCTTTTCTTTACCATGTATTTTAGAGGGGACATGGGAAGCTTTAGATTCACGTGGGTGTTTAGATTGATGCATTTTTATGTTAGCATCCAAAGTGCATTTATTAGCAATGGGATGGGTGTGAGGGGATGGACTATGTGGAGCAATGGAGGTAGGAGTATGGGGATTACGTGTAGATGGGGGATGTTTAGGTATGTGCCTTTGTTGATCCTGATTATGGGACATGCAAGAGGGATGTTTATGATGGATGACATGGATAGGTGTTGGATGAATGAATGAATGAGATGGAGGAGGTGATCTTGGGATATACAGACTCAAGATGGATAGAGTAGATGAAGGACGGGAGATGGTGGATGGAGGGATGTAAGGACCCAAAATGGATGGAGCAGATGGAGGAGGAATATGGATGGTTGTTTTGAGGTGATACGATAGAGGAGGAGGGATTGTAGCATATGATTTGGTGGAGCGATGGGAAGAGCCGACATTTCTTTTGGAAAAGGCTCGTTGAGGATGTCTAGAGGTTATACCAATGTATTTAGATTGTGAGTCTTGGGGAATAGATCCAAGACCTTGCATGCAGATTTGTTCTTTGACTTGGATGGGCTCTAAAATACCTTGCTCATGAAGGCCTAGACCTTTTCCTTGATAGTTCATGTTCTTGAGCATTCGATCCATGATAGGATTTTTGTTATTCTGAAAACATGATGCGAGTCCATTATTAGGTGGGGGATGATGGGTGGTATATACACTATGTTTTTCTTCTGCAGGGATGCCACCATGGAAGAATGCGAGAGTACTAAGGGGATATGCAAGCGGTGTGGGGATAGCATTTTTAGGTGATGATGGGGGATCCTAAGAAGGAGATGATGGGATAACAGCATTTGGATGGGTGGTATCCGGAGAGGGAGTAGGGGATATGATAGGATCTGATTTTGTGGTAGCAAGCTCATGCAATGGAGACGGAGATGGAGTGGTAGAATCTTGAATGTCAAGAGGATCAAGGGATGGAATGGATGGGGGACTGTGATCTTGCGGTAGACTAGATGGGATGGTAGGATCTTGATCCGGAGGAGGGGATATGTTGGCATGCTTTGGGTCGCTCGCATGAATCATCATCATGTGTGGAGCAAGTAATGGATAATGGAGTCAAAGTGGGGACTCTTCAAGTGGGAAGATGGAAGGATGGAGGATTCAAAATATTCTTGGGAATGGATACTAGGAGTGAAGTGGATTGATTTGGGTGTCATCGATAGGTTCGACTTCTGAGTAGGGTGGGTGTTCAATGGATTTTGGTAGATGTGATGGTAGGAGATGGGACCTCAAGGATTCAAAGGATGTGGATGGTAGGAGATGGACCTCGATTCACAGAGGATGTGATGGTAGGGAGATGGGGACCGATTCAGAGATGGTGATGGTATCATCACGATAGGTGTTGGATGGAGAAGGTCTCGGCCACTAACGCACTCATGGATGATGGGTTGGGATGGCATGGTTCCGCATGACCGTAATGTGGAGTGGGGATGTTTCCTTTGTTATAAGTCCCTTGGAGAACTTGATACTTAGTCGAGGATGGCAAGGTGGGAGTGGATGAAGGTTTATGGATTAGTGGACTAGGATTAGATGGAAGATTAAGACTGGATGGAGGATTAAGGTAAGGATATGGGCATGGGGAGTTAGGATAGGATGACATGGACGGTGGATCGTTGGTAGAAGATATGGGTGGCGTGTTGTAATAAAGGTATTGGGATGGTGGATTAGGATGGGAAGATGCAGGTGTTGGATTAATATAGGGAGATGCAGATGTTGGATTAGGGAAAGTTGATGGGTGTGTTTGACTAGGATAGGAAGGTGTGAATGTAGGATTAGGCTGAGCGGATTGGTATGGGAGATTAGGGTAGTGGGTACATGTGGATGGAGGATTGAAATAAGAGGATGTGGATGGGGGATCAAGATAGGGGTATTGTGATGGAAAACTAGGATAAGGGGATGATGTAGATGAAGGATATGATGGATATGGTGGACATCCCTTGTCAAAGGTAGCATAAGGAGTGTGATTAGGCATAGATGAAGACATGATGGGATAACCTAATGGGGTGATTGGATTTTGGAATGTGGGTGGAGAAAGCTTACTAGCAATGATAGTGTCAAGGGGATCTATGTCGTATACCTCTTGATCAACAAGACTTTCATTATCATCGTTGACGTAATTAGGGTTTCCCTTGACCACTATTGATGGAGGATAAGAATTCATGATGATGAAAGGATAAAGATGATGGATATAGATTTTGGATGGAAATGGACAAAAGCCCAAATCAGGATTTAGGACAAGCTCAGATCGGGATTGGATTAAAGCTCAGATTAGGATGATTGGATGATTGGATGGTGCGATGGGATTGATTATGACGATAAGATTTGATTATCAAAGGATGATTGCGACACTGAATCTACTTCAAGATGGAAGTAGATTGATTGGGTCGAAGGTGATTGGATAAGGATGCAATTGGATTGGATTATCAAAGGATAATTACGACACCGAATCTACTTTGAGATGGAAGGAGATTGATTGGGTCGAAGGTGATTGGATAAGGATGCGATTGGATTGGATTGGATTGATTGATTGATTGATAAGATTGACTAATGGATGACGAAAGAGACTACAAATCCCGTTCAGAGATTATCTTAGATGACTTAGGATACTAATTGATTGGATTAAAGGATACATGGATGATTGCGGTATCGAATCCACTTTGAGATTGAAAATGGATTGATTGGGCCGACGATGATGATTAACTTAGGATGGATGACAATCCTAAGAGGATGTTAATGATGATGATCAGATCAAACACTTCGGTCAATTTGGATAATAACTCGAGACGAAGTTCAGGGGATTTGGGTGGGGAAAACGATGATTTGATTAGAGAAATGGATGATAGAAATGGATGAACAAATACTCAAAATGAGCAAACGGTTGATCAGGATGGATGAACGATTACTCAGAATGAGTAAATGAATGATCAGAACGATAGGACAAGAGTTTGGAATGATGAAAGGATGTGTGAAATGGATGAATGTTCACTTGGAATGAGTAAACGAATGATCAGAACGACTGAATGGAAGTTCAGAATGATGAAAGGAGGGGTGAAATGGCTGAATGTTTACTCAGAACGAGTAAACGAATGATCAGAACGACTGCACGGGAGTTCAGAATGATGAAAGGAGGGGTGAAATGGATGAACGTTTACTCGGAACGAGTAAACGGATGATCAGAATGATAGAACGAGAGTTTGGAATAATGAAAGTATATGTTAAATGGATGAACGTTTACTCGGAACGAGTAAACGGATGATCAAAATGACAGAACGAGAGTTCGGAATGATGAAAGGATGTGTTGAATGGATGAATGTTTGTTTTAGGACAGGTCCGCCACTGCACTAGGACAGGTCCGCCACCGCACAAGGATAGGTCCGCCACTGCACTTAGGATAGGTCTGCCACAGAACAAGGACAGGTCCGCCATAGCACAGGGATAGGTCCGTCACTGCACAGGGACAGGTCCGCCACTGCACTAGGATAGGTCCGCCACAGAGTTAGGATAGGTCTGCCACAGCACAGGGACAGGTCTACCAAAGGATAAGGACATGTCTGCCACTACACTAGGATAGGTCTGCCACAGCACAGGGACAAGTCTGCCACTGCACAGGGATAGGTCCGCCAAAGGATAAATTTAAGCTTAATGTTTTGATGGATGGGTAAGGCAAAGGACCCAAAATATAGCAAACACTAATAATGACTGGTTTTGCACGAGAAAGACAATTCAGACAACACAACCCTAAGATTAGTAGAGATGGGTATGGCCAACAAAGTCTTCTACTCTAGGATGAACATGGTTGCTAAGGAGTCCTCAATATACACCCGGTACGTGAGGCCCAAACCGTGAACACCAACCCGTTACAAGCGTGAGTCGGGAACCTTAGCGAGATACTAAAGGCTCGGACCAACTCTTCACGTCATCCCGACGCTTCACCAATTACAATGTGGTTGGATTGACGTACAAATTTTGCTCTCCCCCCTTTATATACCCCACCGGTACGCGTGGTTGGAATCGTCCCTTGGGGTGATGAAATCCCCAAGCAGGTCCCACTAAGAAAATGAAAAAGGGGTGACTTAAAGGACTTGGAAAGCTATGATTTCTCGTCAC
The DNA here is from genome assembly GCA_007258455.2 of Sequoia sempervirens. Classification (NCBI taxonomy): domain Eukaryota; kingdom Viridiplantae; phylum Streptophyta; class Pinopsida; order Cupressales; family Cupressaceae; genus Sequoia; species Sequoia sempervirens. The sequence goes on along the minus strand of VDFB02235061.1, from coordinate 9,683 downwards.
CCAGGATCACCAAATGGTGCAAGGGGATTGGATATGTCAAATAGCCTTCCACAAGCATGCCAAACAAGGTTTATTGACCCCTTTAATTAAACTATGTGCCTACTTTACCAAAATACAATTGGCAAAAACTTGAAATTTTACCTTCGGGAGGACATGTCCGCCACTCTGTCAGGATAGGTCTGCCACTGCATTAGGACAGGTCTGCCACAACATAAGGACAGGTCCGCCACTGCATTAGGATAGGTTCGTCACTGCATTAGGACAGGTCCCCCACTGCACTAGGATAGGTCCGCCACAGCATTAGGACAGGTCTGCCACTGTAGGACAGGTCCGCCACTCCAGGACAGGTCTGCCACTCCAAGACAGATCCGCCACTCTATCAGGACAGGTCCGCCACTTTGTAATCTGGACCTTCAAAAATGCAAAAAATAGCAAACGTGAAAGAAAGAGACCCGTTTGTGGGTCCCATCGGGCGTGCCAGAAATGTGATAGGTCTAATGTGAGCGTTTGAAAATAAGCAGCAAGTAAAAGAGTGCAAATAAACACCAAAACAACCTACACCTCAAGATTAGCCTAAGTTGAAAACAACACAAGATAAAAACAAGAAAATGGAACTCTATACCTTGCGTCAAATTGATCCTTTGGTTGGCCCTTTGATCTTTGATGTGTATGCTCCTTGGATGGCAAGTAGATGCAAGATGTGAAGTGTGAGATGCAAGATAGTTGGACAAAATGGATGCAAATGGCTAAGTGTAGATTAAGAAACAAAACTGTAAGAGTTTGGCTAGCAAAATGATCTCCCCCCAAAATGAGAGAAAAGAGGGGGTATTTATAGGAATTTTGAGAATTCTTAGAAGAGATGGACGATTGAGATTGATCCCAACATGGCCAAGATGTAGGGCTATGGTGAGTTGAGAACTCACAAGCCCTCACATCTTGACATGTGGCAAGGGGAGAGGCTCAAGAAAGATGAGGTGGACATGAGGTGTAAGAGAAGTACATGACATGGAGGGGGTACAAAGTACCTTGGGATTGGACAAGATCTCCTCATAAAGGAGGTCCTTGTCCCCATGTGGGTGAGAGGACAGGTGAGGAATTAAAAATTCCTCAAATATTCTCATGGGGGATGGGAAAGAATTTTAAATTCCAAAGGGTGCATTAGGGGATTAAATGTGAATTAAAAATTCACATAGGGAAGTGGAGTGCCTTGCCCAAAAGGAGAAAGTCTTTAATAAGGTTGACCAAGGACACATGTCATAAAGGACATGGCGAAGAGAAAAAGAATTTAATATTCCTTGGAAGGATAAAAGGAATTAAAAATTCCTTGAGAGGTTGATTAGGCTAGTTAGTGAAGGATTAGAGGATGGTTAGGTGGCTAAGAGAGATTAGAGGCCAACTTGGTGTTGAGGATGTGACACCTCCTTAATCAAAGATTAGGCATGTGCAATAACCTTTAATGATGAGATTAGAAGATGGATTAGATAAGATAAAAATGATGGAGGATGTGATTGATAAAGGGATTAAATAAATAACATATTTATTTAATTCATTTGATGAAAAGGAGGATTAAAGAGATAAGGTATTATTGATTAAATACCTTAGGGATTTGGCAGAATTAAAGATATTAATTAAATAATAGCAGTATTACTTAATTAACGAAAATAAGATGAAAGGGGATGAATTTGGATAAATTAAGTGTCCAAATTTAGATGTCCACATCGGCGACCAAAGGAGTCATTTTGGCAAAGGGAATCATTGTCGGAGCGAAGTCATAGTGAATACATTGTGTTTCGCTGACCGACGCATGTGGAAGTATATCGGTCAAGCTAAAGGTATTCGGGAGAATGTCTTGGCGAAGTATTTTTTCTTGCTGAAAGGAATATATAAAAAAATATATTGGCATATGTTGGGGCATCGATGTAATGTTAGGGTGAATACAATATGTCATACCGACTAATGCACAAAGGGGTTATTTCGGCTAGACTGATTGGTATCGGCATAAAATCATAACGAAATCATTTTGTCTTACCGACTAGCTTGCAAACAAATGTCTTGGTAAGACTTATGTGCATCGGGGAAGGTCTTAGCGAAGTGGCTATTGTTTGGCCGAACCAAGTTCAAGGGTATTCAAAGGCTATCGGTGAGAAGTTATAGAGTCTTGCCGATTCAAAAGTTATGCCGATAGAGATGTGCATCACCAGGAGAAGAAGTCTTTGGTATGAGCTTCACCGAGGTTTGAAAGATATACCGACAGAATATTTTGGGGTGAGTCTTGCCGAATGGAGTAATCAGGAGGAGTGGATTCGACCAGACATTTGGTATCGATATGAGTCTTTCCGTGTTCTGAGAGTCTTGCCGATGGAATTTATTTCATCGGTAGGATTATTTTTATCGGTGAAAGGGTGATCTTGTCATAGCGACTGGAGAATACATTGAAAAGTGCATAACGGTAAAACGCAAAGATATCTATAAGACATAGTAAAAGTCTCCCCGACTTGGAATTGTCATAGCGACATGAAAAATGGAAGCGGTAGCCATCAAGCTGATTCAAGGTGTCGGTAAGACCACAGAGTGTCTTGGAAAAAGGGTAAGTAAACGTTGCAAAAGGGCTTTGCTCTAGATTTGAAATTTTCTCACCGAAGGGACGTTTGATGCAACAGTGCTAGTTTCAAATGAGCCTTCATTCGTGCTTCATTAATGGCGCAACGGGTTATAACAATGAAGTTTTAATTAATTCTTCAGTACTGAGTTGATTGCAAAAGAATTGACATGCTGAATAGAGAACTGAGACATTTTCCAGTCTATGGAGCTTGAGAAAAATACTATAAGTAATTGCTTCTTTGTTTTTCACATTTTGATTCTGTAAGCTTGAAAATGGAGTCTTTTGGTTTTGGAAAGGGTAAGGGTAGAAAGCTTGGTGAGAGTAGTCAGTCGAAGGGAAAGAAACAAAAAAACTGATACAGAGCATGAAGGCACTGAAAGGAGGTTGAACCAAGACCTTATTGATCAATTACCTGGCTCGGGGCCTAAAGATAGAAGGTCCGCACAACTTAGGGCAGAAATTGATAAGTTGGATGATAAATGCAAGTTTATTGGTGATGTTTGGACTGCTGTGAGAGGGTATTAGCTTTTCAATTTCCACTACCATAGGAGAAACCGTTTTGAGCCAGTCTGTAATCCATGGAAATTGAATGTAGGGAAATTGGTGTGCCCTAATGTATTTGTAAATGCAGAATTGGTAAAACTGCTTGTTGATCATTATGATCCAAAACATAAAGCTATATGTGATCCTTCTGGAAAACCACAGATATATGTGTCAAGAGAAGCAATAGGTGAGGTTTTCAAATTGGAAGGGTTTTGCAATGAGGAAATCAATTGTGAGGAGTTGCAGAAGGAATTTTCAAGAATGGATACAACTTATAAGGGTTGGAGGTTACCAATTCACAGGGTCAAACAGGGTAACAAGCTAGAACCTTTGGAAGATAGTGAGGGGCCTCCCTATCATGTAGATTTGTTTGAACCTTATATGAAGTACACGTATTTTTCAGTGTGTCAGGTGTTGGGGATGGATGCCCTGGAATTCATGTCAATGGTGCCAATGATCATCACAATAGATAACCAATATCATAATTCCAGGCCATTTGACTACGCTTCATATATTTCTAAGGAGCTTGATTCAGGATTGATGGCTATAAAGAGTGGAGCCTCTATTGTCCATCTCAGAAACTATTCATTGTTGATGCACTTAGTGTTATATTTTGGATAGGAGTTAGGGGTATGGCCTCCAGAAATGAGAGTTTCTCAAATTGGTAAGGAGGGTGAAGCATTGCCTGTTCAGTTGTGGACTGCTATTTGGGACAGCAGGTTTGTTGGTTCTAGTTTTATTCATTTTGAAGAACATTTTGTAAAGACATTGTATAAATTGTATCATTATCCTTGTAATTATTCATTGACTGATGAGATCAAAAGATTCCTTCGGCCAAAGGACTTCAATGGGCCAATTGATCATAATTGGGGAGACTGGTATTGTTTGGAGGGAGCTACGGTAATCAAAGTATATGGATTTGAAGATGCTCCTTTTATTTTTCCAAGGACAGTTCCAAATAGGGTTGCATATTTGGAAATTGTCAGACAAATGGATTATTGTAGTGTGATGTATTTCAACTCTTTTGGAAAACAGGCTTTTATGCCTAGTACTTTGTGTTTTGGTGATTTCACTGTGTTGGCTAAAGAGGGATATAATTCAATCCTTGATAGATTGTTGCATTATAATATGAAAAGAGGACCAACCAGGAAAAACTTTGACCCTGAAGGATATATCAATTCAGCCAAAGAAAGGATTAGCTTTGGAGGGTATCCGCATGTACTGTATCCTTTTGATGATATGATCAAGAATATGGATGAAGATGAAGCAGAAATGGTAGTTGAAAGATATAACCAGGGGCTACAGGATATTGAGCTATAGTCTTCTGGAGATGAGGAAACACCAAGAGCTAATGTGCCATAGGATAGACCAGAAAAGGTATCCAGGATGAGGACTCAACAGTATGTCTGCCCAGTTAGAGAACATAGTATTGAAAGTGGTGATGTTGGTGCAAGGCACATGGAATATAGATCATTTGTCTCTGATGATGAGTTTATACATTCCCCAGAGTTCAAGGCATTCTTGTACAAGTAGAAGGGGAAGGAAATTAGAGAGAATGTTGATGATGTTACTTTAGGAAATGAGGAACAATTGCTAGCTCAATTGAGAAAATGTGTGGATGATGCAATGACAAATATGACTCCTGAAGTAGGGAGGAAGATGTTGGAGAGTGCTGGTGTCATGATATTTCCTTGCCTTGATTTGAACTCTACATTGGTTTTTGATAGTTTCTTGAAGGACAGTCATGCTACACACAAGCTTGACAAGGAAAAGGTGACAGAAGTATATGCAGGATCCAAGTATAATACTGATGAGGGATCATTGATGATATGGGCTTTGTACCCACCCCACAGGAAATCAGTGGTAATTGATACTAAGAAGGCATTTGGCCATGTAATGACTCTAAAAGTTAGAGAAGCTGATCCTGTAGCTACTACAGATATTGGGGTAAATATTACAAAGTTGAATAAAGCACAAATTCAGTTATTGATAAGAGAAAGAGAAATGTACGAAGCAAATAATGAAAAATTGCTCAGAGAAAATGATAGACTCAAAGACTTGGTTGGTGTTTCAATGGGGACAACCAAAATGATCACTCAAGGAGAAAGCTCTCAAGCAAAAGATCACTGGGTAGGATCAAGTGCTTATTCTCAGGGAAAGCATGATGCAATTGTTAAGAAGAGGCGGGATCATTTGACATCTTGGTTGAATAAATTGTGGGGAAAATACTCTCATACTCTTGTTTCATTGAAGGACCATACAAGGATGGATGGATGAGTTATGGAGAAGTTTCATGAGCTGGCCCAAAGTGTTGAGGCTAACAGTACTGCACTTGAAGCTACAAATCATATAATTAATCATCATCAAAACTTCTATGATGAATTGTAGGGGGATGAACAGGGGTTGTTAGAAGCTGCCAAGAAGATTGTGATTACATTTTCTGATGACAAAGGTGAATTAAAAGAAGGAACTAGGTGAAAAAATGAATGTGAGTCAATGCTGAATGAAATCATGATGACAACTTCTACAGAGGATACAACATTGGAAGAAGTGAGCGAGCAAAATGAGGAAATGGTCAAGATGGAAATCACGATCCAGAATGCTGTTGGAGATGCAAACACATATGAGCGCCGAGATTATTTTGACCACCTTGCTAATACTCACTTGTGGCTAAATAGAGCCTAATTATTCTCTATCTTTTGTTTTGTAATTTGTATTTCCTATTTCTAAAAGGATGCGTCCTTTTGTATTCTCAATATCAAAATGTTCATTTTGAAAACAATATACGCATAATAGGTAGAATAGGATAGAGAATAGAAAATACGGTGGAACATTATGTTTCACAGGGCTAAAACTCTGATGTATGTTTTGAAGCTATGGAGATATCAATGAAAATCATCTGATTTACTGGCGTATTTTGGTGTCAATTATTGTGTTGTGCCTATTGAAATAATTATTTAAGTTGTCTCTAAGATTGATGTTGCTTGGTTATCTAAACTAGCATAACATGTTTATGATTGGTTTATCAGTATGAATTTACCATATCTATGTGATTGGTTGATAGGTTCTTTCAAGGAAGGATTAAATCCTTTTAATTAATCACAGTAGTCAAGGAATTTCATTTAGATCAGTAAGAAGAACTTAATAATCACAATCTTGCATGTTTATACTAGTTATAAACAAAATATGCCAAACAATTTGAATGACCTCTAGAAAGAAGTCAGTTGTTTAAGATTTCATTTGACTCCGTATACTATATAAGGCACTGGTCTCACCATTTCCATCATTTAGTTTCATTCATATTTTTTTACATCTATTGTTTGAGTATATTAGGGTTTAGTCTTTATTTTAGTATAAAATATATACCAAATTTGTTTTATTTTGTCCATTCCAATCTGCCATCATGGACAAATCATGGCACGAAGAGAAGATCAATAGTCAAGTCTACTTCATTTGTTATAGGTACACCTGCCTAGGTCTAGCAGCGCCTAAAGAGTAGAAGGTTTAATTGTTTCAAACCTTGTTCTGTTAACCTAAAATGTTGTAAAAGCTTGGCAACCTTTCATGGTTCAAACCTGCATTTTTGAGAGCTAACAGATGGACAGATCAAGAACATAAGAAGTAAATCCATAAGGACTCTTATTAGACAACCTAATGCTCAAAGGTACTTTTATTTCAATGGTGTTTGTCATTCTTGCAATAAATTTGGTCATAGGGAAAAGGATTGCAAAAGTAGAATGAATGATACTTTATCATTATCTGACAAATGTTTTAAGTGCAAGAAGTTTGGACATAAGGTTAATCAGTGCGAAAATAGACTGAATAAAAGAAAGTATGGAAGGAAGAATGTTGTTTGTTATGATTACAACAATCCAAAAAATCTTGCTTATACCTATAGAAGGAGAAAAGATAACTATCTGGAAAAGAAGCATGAACCAATCATTGATCCAGAAGAAGTAAGAAAAGAGATGAAAATAATTTGGAGAAAGGAAGGAGAATTCAAGCAAGTTGAATCAGAATCATCTGCCTTATCTGTGCCAACTTCTGGTGTAGATACGCCCATCAATTTTTTAGTCCAATAATGACCAAGGGGGAGCAATCATTAGAAAATTTAATAAACCCCCTTATCGATACTTATGTCACATCATGATAGAAGTATATTTAATGTGGTAATGAATTCAAGGAATTTTTCAGTTGCATGTGTGAGAATGGAGTTTGTAGAATTTGAAAGGATGGAGGCACACACAAATTTCAAGGTGTTCTACCTAAAATTTGAAGTATTTATTACAAAAGCATTTAGAATGAAAGAAATGAATTTAGATATTTCAAGGAAATTGTACTCAAAAGGCATATGCATTTTCAGAGAAGCATGCAAAGGAAGTATATTCAAATAATTTTGAGCAGGATTCATAATGAATCATGGTGGATTGATGAAGCACATTTGATTACTAGAGAAGCAATCAAAGATGTAACTAGTTTGTGCTCCTCCAGACTAGTTCCCACATGAAAGGATATGAATGAATAAGAGATAATTGAGGTGACTTGTGTGACCCTTAAAGGGAAAGAGCTTGTTTTGAGAACAATTGAAGATATGGTCATTAGATATGCTGCAATGGTTATTGGTCACAAAGTTTTCCTACCTAGCAATGACCTCATAGTTTCTACTGCTATTGATATGGTTAGAAGAGGTATGGATTATGACTTGTGTGAGCTACTTCAAATACATATTTTGAAGAACTTGAAGGAAATCAAGAAGAGCAAGAAGAATAATTTCCAGTACGGAAATTTGATTGTCTGCTTACTCTTTTACTTCTTGAAAGAATTATTGGTTAGAGGAAGGACAAAATGGACAAATATAGAACCTATTGCCCATCAGATTAGGAATTTCATAATAAATCTTGGTGGTTCGGATGCTCAAGAGACTTCTCTTGCTTCATTCTTTGGAAAATTTCAAATGAGGATGAACAAAATATCAAGGATTCTAAGAAGTGTAACTGAAAGGTACTCTAGAAATATTAATTTCCTAGTTTCTACTGATTTCTGCCATATGGAAGTAGTTGAATCTAGATTGGTGTGGATATCTGAGTTAGGTTATGAAGTGTCTGAGGCTGAGATTGATCATTATGCAAGAATTCTTTTGGAAATCCCTAAGAATCCCAATGTAGAAGGTACCTCCGGTAGTGCAACCAGAACAAGGAAGAAGAGAAAGAGTGTTGTCAAACAAGAAGTCATAGAAGTAAGTGAATCAGAGAGAGATCAACATGATCATGAAAGCATAAACATTCAAGGAGCTTTGGAAGAATTGCAGAAGGTTATTCCTGGTGCTAACTTTGATTCATCTATTTTAGTTGTGGAAAATCTTAGAAATATGACTAATTCTTTGAAGTTCTATATCTTCAGACTAGAAGTGCATGCTAGAATCAGATCTACAGAAGAAAATATAGAAGATATCAAGAAGAAATGTGAAAATGCACATCACAGAGTGATGAAGGAATTGGAGAGTGTACAGGTTTGTGAGGAAGAGGCTCAAGAACTACTTTCTTTCTGCTTAAATTGGCCTGGAAGTACACTGAACATAAGAGATGAGATAAGGAATAGTGAAACCCAGATGAGCACTCAAGCAAATAAGTACAGACTGGTAGAAGATAGAGATAATTAGAGATGCTCCTACATTGTGTAGCTTTAGGACAAATTATTTTCCCTACAAAATTAAAGAACAAAAGTGATTAATAAGTTTATAGCACTCAGAGACATGGTTAAACTTAGGCACATTCCTATATCTACTGCTCTTGACAGTATTGGTAATTTATCAGAGATTAATCTTAGGCCTAATAATTTAGCAAATGGTATAGAGTCCTTGACTAAGCTTGAACTATTACACAAGACTCTTGTAAGTTTGAAAGGTGCATGGGAAGAAGGAAAAGCTTCATGGAAGGGCACCCTGGGGAATCTCAAACGTTCCTCATGTTTAGGTTGATTTAACTTTTTGTGTTCACATATTTTTGGCTAATTCTTGATGCATACATATATATACAGGACCCCATCCTTTCCCATTATGTCAAAGGGGGAGAGATAGAGATAGACAAAGTGAAAACATTTTTTGAGAAGAATGGTTTTGATAGGGGGAGTATTTAGTTGCCTTATATTCGAAAAATGTTTTTGACATGCATGTTGCCATCAATGCCAAAGGGGGAGATTGTTGGAATTATAGAGCATTGCAACATGGGCATGAAGTGCAGATGGATTGTGTTGGCTATTCCTATGTTGTCATTGATGTCAACATGGTAACAACTATATGGGAAGTTTAATTAGCTTACCAGAAGGTGTTCTCCACCAGTAGTGTTCTTTTGTGATGAACCAGTGTGTTGGTTTTTGAGTCCAAAATCCACCGCAAGAAAATATATGACTCTAATCTCTTAACCATATTATTATGTCTCATTTAAATAGCTATATCCTAGATCTTGAGAAGTTTTGGGTTGTGAGCAGAAAGTTATCATTGATAGATTTTAGCTCTGTATTCCACTATTGTTTATCTGCT
>VDFB02235060.1:0-12502 GCA_007258455.2 Sequoia sempervirens | reverse complement strand
GTTTACATCATCTTCAAATTCCTCACGGTTTAATCGCTATAGGTGCCCAAATGTGAAGATTTAGTTAAAAAAAAAAATCAGTGTCTAGTTTGGCGAAAAATTGTAAACCACTATTGTGGGATCACCCTTTTTCATAAATGGAAAATATTAAAAACTCTAATTACTCCCCTTAGGAGTACACCCATTTAACTCACACTAAAACAATGAAAAAAATTTCTAGTCCCCCTGCAGAGTAGACCCATTCATCAGTCTAGATAAATGAATAATTTGTGAATTCACTAGACTTATGTAGCTTCATGTGCACCTAGTTTAGAGGGATAATGACCCACAACCTGTCCCTAAGATAAAAAAAATTATCCTTTGGAAGAGCCTTAGAAGATATATATGCAATTTGTTCCTTTGTTGTCACATACTCCATTCTAACTTCGTTCTCCAACACCTTTTCTCTTAGGAAATGATATCTGATAGATATGTGTTTTGTTCTTGAATGTATCATTGGATTCTTTGAAATGTTTATAGCACTTGTATTGTTATAGAAGATAGGAATAGGGTCATCACATATCACTCCAAAATATTTCAGATTTTGTTTCATCCACAAAACCTGTGTGCAACAGGATGTTGTAGCAATACTTTATACTTTTGTAGTGGATAAAGAAACCAAGTCTTGTTTCTTAAACTCAACCTTGAAACCAATATTCCACCAAGATGGAAAACACCTCCACTGGTACTCTTTTGATCATCCACACAACTAGCCCAATTTGCATCGGTATAAGCACTCAAGGTGAAATAAACACCCTTAAGATACCATAAGCAATAATCTGGTATGCCTTTAAGATATCTAAATATACTCTTTACTTTTGTAACATTTGCCTCTCTAGGATCTTCTTGAAATCTAGCAACTAAACATATTACATGCATAATATCTGGTCTGGTAGTAGTAAGATACAACAACCCACCAATCATAGATTTGTATTTTCTCTGATTAGTTTTAGCAGATTCATCATATTTTCTCAACTTACATCTAGTTACCATAGGAGTACTAATCAGTTTGGAATCATCCATTCCAAACTTCTTCAACAACTCTTTCACATACTTAGATTATGAAATTAATATCCCCTTACCAATTTTATTTACTTGAAGACTAAGAAAGAAATTCAACTCACCAATCATTGACATCTCAAATTCTTTTTGCATTTCTTCTACAAATCTTTTACAAATGCCTTCATTTCCACCAAATATGATATCATCAACATGTAGTACTACTATCAACATTTTCTTACCTTGCACTTTTATGTAAAGATTGTTGTCAGCAGATCCTTTGTTGAACCCTTTCTTTTTCAGGTATCTATCCAGTCTTGCATACCAAGCTCTAGGAGGCTGCTTTAGTCCATACTATGCCTTCTTCAACTCACAAACCACATCTGATTTGTTAGATAACTGAAATCCTTTAGGTTGTTCCATATATACTTCTTCCTCCAATTCTCCATTCAAAAATGCTAACTTGACATCCATCTGATATACTTTGAAATCCTTGTATGTAGAAAATGCCTAAAATTTCCTAATAGCTTCCATTCTAGCCACAAGGGAAAATATTTCTTCAAAATCTATTCCTTAAACTTGTGAATATCCCTTGCATACAAGTCTTGCTTTATTTCTTATAACTTCGCCATTTTCATTCAACTTATTCTAGAACACCCATTTTGAACCAATTATATTCTTATCCATAGGTCTAGGAGCTAATTCCCATTTTTTATTCTTTTCTATTTGCTGCAACTCTTCTTTCATAGCTCTCATCCAACTCTCATATTCACATGCTTCAATCATAGACTTAGGTTCTATTTTAGAGAGTAAACACAAATTTACCTTAGCTACTAGTTTACTTCTAGTCTTCACACCTTCACCCTTATCCCCAATTATTTGTTCCTCTGGATGATTCTTCTATACATACTTCGGAGTCTTAGAAACAAGTTCTAGTTCATTTTCTTCTTCTTCTTCTTCTTCTTCTTCAATCTATTCTTCTTGTTCAATCTATTTTTCTTCTTCTTTGTCTTCTTCTTCTTCCTTCTCCTTTTTCTCTTCAAGTACTTGTCCACAAATAGGATCATCATGTTCTACTTCACTTATCTCAATAAATTTGTGCATGTCCTCATCAACTGTCACATTATCATTCTCAATAATCTTCCTCAATATTTTATTGAAGCATCTGTATGGTTTGGTAGTAGTAGAGTACCCAAGACAAATTCCTTCATCACAACTAGCATCACACTTTCCAAGATTTTAATCATCTCTTTTAATGTAATATTTGCTTCCAATTACCTTAAAGTACTCCACGGTAGGATTCTTACCATTCCATAACTCAAAAGGAGTCTTTGTGTTGTTTCCTCTAATTTTAACTGCATTAAGAACATAAACAATAGTGTGTATCACCTCTCTCCATTACACATCCATTAAATTTGATTCTTTCATCAAGGTTCTTGCAGATTCTTGTACTATCTAGTTTTTCCTTTCAACAACTCCATTCTACTAAGGGGTTCTCGAAGCAGAAAACTATCTTTCTATGTCATGCTCTTCATAAAATGTATTAAATTCACTAGAAGTGAATTCTCCTCCTCTATTAGATCTCAAAAATTTCATTCTAAGATATACTTCATTTTCCACTCTTTCTTTGAACACTTTAAACCTATTTAGAGCCTGAGTCTTTTCTCTAAAAAAAGTAACCCATGTCATTCAAGAATAATCATCAATAAGGAGTATAAAATACATGTCACCATTTATGCTTCCTATTCTAGTCAGACCATAGAGGTTAGTATGAATTAACCCCAACATTCTGGTAGTAGATTGTTCCTTTCCCTTAAAAATTCTTCTTGTTTGTTTCCCCAACTAACAACTTCTGCAAATAGTATTAGCAAGCTTTGTGATTCTAGGCAGACCTTGGACAACATCTCTTGACCTTATCCTAACTAGATTATCAAAGTTAATGTGTCCTGTTCTTTAGTGCCATAACCAACTTTCATTGACTTTAGATACAAGGCATTGACCATCAACTCCTTTAATTTGATAGATGTTTCAATGTGTTCTCCTTCCAACAACAATCATATCTCCAGATCTTTCTTTGATTTCACAGGTATTATTCTTAAACACAAGTTTAAAACCATTGCTACACATTTTTTCGATACTCTAAAGGTTATGCCTCAAACCATTTACATAATATAGATTATTAGTCCTATGAATTCCATTAAAACTAATTGTACCTTTTCCAATAATCTTCCCTCCAAAGTCATCACCAAACATGACCAAAGCACCATCATACTTCTCAAGTCTAGTAAACTTACTTTTATCTCTACTCGTGTGATTAGAGTATCCACCGTCAATCATCTAGAAATATTTAGCTTGCTTTGCATGAATAGAGGTGACCAAAATACCTTCCATCTCACTCTTTTTATTCTCTAAAACATTCTCCCTTGCATATTTTCCAAGGTTAGTAGATATAGATTTATTCTCCAAAGCTAAAAACAGGCATTCACTATCATCACCCTCATATTCAAATTCATCATCAGACATTCTAACTTCTTCTTTAACATACTACAAATTCTTATATTTCTTATCCTTTATATCCTTATCTTTATAATACTTGTTCTTCTTATGTACAACTCTCTTCGTACATATTGAAGCATAATGACCAATATTACCACAATTGAAACATTTAAAGGGCAACATACCTTTATACTTTCCAGTGCATTTCTTCAACTTTATGGTGAAATTCACTTCCAACTCATCGAAAACATCAATATCCAGTTCATCTTCATTCTTTATTTCCTTAAATTTTGTCTCTATCTTTTCTTCCTACTTTACAAACTTTCTCACCTCTAATACTATCAAGGTGTCAAATAACTATTCTTTAGTATAATTCTTAGGATCATACATCTCTTCAATCACTAAGATCTTGTCATTGTAGCACTCTGGTAGGGTGATAAAATTCTTCTCAATTATATCTTCATTGATCAGGTTTCCCCCTTGATTCCTAACTTCATTTTCTGCAAGTTCAACCCTTTGGAAATAGCTTGTAAAATCTTCACCATATTCCATTTTCAGATTCTCATATATGTGCTTTCAAGCCATATTCTTTCTCAATTTTACTCATTCATTTCCTTCATAGAGCTCTTCAACTTCTTCAAAACTTCATGTGTAGTTCTCAAAGAAAGAACCTTAGTTTGCATAGTTTTAGATAGAGCACTTAAGATAGCATGCCTTCTCATTCTCCTCATAAGGAAAAATATCATCTGTAGTAGTAAGACCACCCATCAGGAATACATAATTCATCTAAACAACCTTCCAAGTCTTGAAACCAAGAGAAATAATAAATCCTCTCAATGTACTTTCCAATCATTCTAATAAGATCCATTGAACATAGGGATCACCAACTTATGAGCCATATGATCTTCCTTAAGTGGTCAAGCTCTACACCAAGGAACCAAAGCTCTGATACCAATTGTTAAAATGCATGGGACAATTGAGAGGGGTTTGAATTAGTTGTCACCAAATTTAAACTCCAAACTTCAAAACTTATCAATTCCACAACCACACTATTCTATTATTATTTATGAACATGAAATGCAGATTGTCATACCCCATGTTACTAATACTTGTATTATTATTTCTTACTCTTATGTGTGAGCTTGATTCTAGTTTCTATTCATGATTAGTTCATCGTCTTGGTGAGGGAGGATGCCTCCCGTATTAGGGAATATTATTTCCTTTTGTTTACCGGCTTTCCAGAGTAAGTTGATTTTAAGGGATGTAATACCCCTCCTTTTTGCTGGTAGGATTTAGTATTTTTCAATGCGGTTGGTTGCTACCTGTGACGATGATGATATTGTTTGAGTTGGATAGTTGACATTTGAGGATGTTGTATTCCATTAGTAGACTGTTGGTGATTATGTTTATGCACTTGAGGACTTGATTAATTCATTTGACATTGTGGTTGGTTAGATGTTAGTTCATTTTCAGAATTATATTATGATGCAGTGATTTAACTAGATATGTCATGAGATGAATGGTTTATAAATGTTATTTTATCAGTTGATTATAATTGTTAGAATAGGTGTGATGAAGGACAATATGGCATCACTCGTTTGCGAGTGCCCTGTCATGTTGCGATTCCTTCTCACAATGCAGTACTTTGATTTAATGTTTTGATTTTATATATATGTATATATGCACATGTACACAACTTCGTTTGTATGCAGAACTGCAGGTACAAGTCTTGATTCCACCTGCTCGGCAGAACAGGGCGAGCACCAATAACCCAACGGAGAAATGTTGATACAGAGGTGACGATGAAGTCCTCCCGTCCCATGATGTCAGATCGTCTCGTTTGTCTGGTATTGTTTATTTTGTGAATTTGTCGTCATTTGTGGCTTGTGTTTTGTGTGTTGTCATATTTTGATTAATGTGGTATTTTATAAGTTATGATTATTTAATTGATGTTGATATTTTATAAGTTGTGAATTAGTTAATTAAATGGGAATAATAATTGTGTATTTTAATGTTGATTTATTTGTATGAAAATATTTAAATGTTTTATTTGATTTTTATAAAGTCATGTGTTTCAATTAAATGATAATTAAATATTAAATGTGTGTTATTTATTTTAATTAATTATCTGATTGAAGATAATTATTAGAATTAATTATTTAAATTAAATAAGTAATGTGATGTGCAAGTAATGTTGCAAAAACAGAAATAAAAGCAATAAAACAAATAAAAGAATAAAAAGATTGTGTGAGCCAATGAGAATACAGATCTAATTAAAAAGCTGGCTTTTAAAGAATGAGTTTTCTTTTATTCTTGATTTTTAGAGTTTTGAAAAAAGAGGGATATTATCTTTTAATTAATTAAGAATTTTGGAAGTTTTTTCACACACAGGAGATTAGGGATTGAGAAGTTGCACAAGTTATTCTGTATTTTGATTTGGAAGAGAACATGGGTTTTTGACATTTTTTGCTAAATTGAAGAGAGTTATAGAAAGGGGTTGGAAATCTATTACTAGTTACTTTGAAGTCTTCTGAAAGAGGATTGGGTCAGAGATTTGAGCACGGTGACTTAGAGGAGATTCGAAGCAAGAAGGAGGAGCTCTTCGTGAAGTCCGGCGGAAACAATCGTCACCAGGTTCTCGAATAAGCGCAGGACTCCAGGTTTTAAACTACTTTTTAGCTCTGGTCTTCTGATTTAAGAAAACAGGAAAAATAAATTAGATTGTTTGGTGAAAGAGAAATAAAACCTTAGAACAGAGAAATTTAAGGAATAGTGAAAACTACTGAAAAATACTCTTTCACTTGGTATCAAAGAATGTTGAGATTTGAAAGTCTTGTTTTGCAAACAACAGAAATTAAACTCTTCGAATGCTACTTTGATATACACGATCTCTTTGCTATTTCTGTAGAAATGAACAATCTTGGTATTTGTTTTTAGAATTGAAATTAAAATAGTAGAAAATTCGAAAAGAAATCAATAGATAACTTAGAAAATCTCACTTATAATTTAGAAGACCTCTGTAGGATTGAAAAACAAAGGAAATCCTCTGATAAATTAGGAAAAATAAAATCCTATGATAAAATAAGAAATATTTTCCTGTAGAAAACAGCAGAGACATAGGGTCACTAAATTCATCATAACTCACAATTTACGAACTGGGTATGGCTGAATTTTTTATATGTGTTAAAATACTTAATGGCGCACCTTCAGTAAAAATTGTAGAAAGACCCAGATCCGAAAACAAAAGTTATACAAGTCGCAATACACTAGTTTTATTATTAGCATTGTTTGAATATAGTAAATTATTTTAATGTATTAATTGATAAGTATTTATATATATGTTTAATTTTATGTATTATATATATATTTAAATATATTTGTTTAATTGGTTATTTTGATAGAATAGATATTTTTAAAAGAAAATAAACCTTAATTTATTATATATATATATATTCTTTTTTTGAAATTTTTTAGCAATTATGTGAATGACTTAAAATAAATAAATATTTTTCCTTCATTTATTATCTTAATTATGTAAGTAATTACTTTTAAAAGAATTAGTTAATTAGGTGAATTAATTAAGTTAATATTTTTAATATTTACTATATTAAGGATAATCTAGCTATGTATATATATACATAATATTTTGTAAACAAACAATTGAGAGAAAATCAGAAAATTATATATATTTTGATGAAAGATTATTTAAGCCCTTTTTATAAGAAATACATTTATAAGTTTGTGTTTTTTTTAAGAGTATGAACCTATATGTGCAATGGTATTTTTGGATATCAATAAAACATGTAGAAGTGTGGAGTAGATCTTGCGGTCAAGTTGAAGAGTTATGTGAAACGTGAAAGTAGTGCCTCTATTGTATTGTTGGATTGATTTCTTCATTGAGTGGATTAATTTTCGTATTAAGTTTGTGCATTGGTTGATTGTTCTGTTGTGTTAATCATTGATCTTGTTTAAGTTTGTTTTGAGTCAAATTGTAAGATCGTTGTGTAATGTATTGTTGGGTAACCTAGGAGGAGAAATAGAGGTCTCCCTTGGATACCACTCGAGAGTATCAAATTTAATTGTGAAGATTTCTTTGGGATATTGCCACTCACTACCTTATGTTTGTTGAATCATTCTTGATATCTTGTTACTATTGTTAGTTCTTTGTTGAGGAAACCCTAGTGTAAGCCTTTATAGAGTCTTCCAGAGGCTTGTTTTATTGTTGGTGAATGTTTGTCATTTTATGTGCTCTTGACATGGCAAGATATTAGTATCATTAATTTGAAAGGGTTGTACGAAACTTGGTGAGACTTTGATTATGTGTTTATTGCGAGATGGATTTGCCTCACTTGTTATGTTTTGAGTTATATGATTTATTCGTGATAGTACAACCCTTGCCTGCTTGAGATATGTTAGGGGTCATAGGGAGAGTGGCTCTTCGTGGGCGCCGGCGCCTCGGGTAAGAGGAAGTGCCAGGGGAACCCACGTAAGAGTAGTTAAACAAGTGATAACTTAATTAATGTATTTAGTGGGTTGGGTTAGTTAACACATAACAAGATAAAAACATGCACCTCACCCCTGCCGTTAGCGCTCTCAAAGGCTAAGGATGGGTGGGAAGACCTGGTTGGTAAGGTCACTACCTTGTCTCTATGAAAGGTAAGTGGCTCCGCATGAGTAACCCTATGGGGCGGCACCTTGAAATAGGATGTCTGGATAACCATAGATGAAGGCGGCTCCTTGAGCTAGGTTGTCTGGATAATCCATGTATAGATGGAGGCGGCACCTTGTGATAGGTAGTCTGGCGAATTCATGTAAGACCATGCGATGACACTCTCCACTAGATGTCCTTGTTGTTTTTGTTTCTTGTTGCCTCTGGATATTGTTATTTTTATGTTGTACTGATTATAGGGCTAGGGAATCCATAGGTGGGTGCCGGCGCCTCAGTTGGAGGAAGAGCCAGGGGATCCCATGAGAGTTATGTGATGACCCTCCCTACTTGACACCGTCTAACTTGTCTTTTGTTGCTTATGGAATGGTGTGTTGAATGGTTGAGTTAGTGTTATTATGGAATCGTGTTCCTTCCATTGGTTTTGATTTATTTGGAAATGTATTTTGGGTTTGGTTCGGTTCTTCTGGATGTTAGCTCTTTATAATGTTTATTTGAATTCTTGTGATTTTGATTCATGATTGTTAAGTGTTAGTACTTCATGTTATCGTGATGAGTTCTTGGTTTTACTTGTTATGTGATTTGAGAACGTTGATGGTTGGCATTGCATACTTGAGTTGTATTTGTTTCATATCATATTGTGGTTGAGTCGGTTGACATTCATGGTCGGGTTCACTTCCTCGTCACCTCTAAGCACGGGGGGTGAGTTACTTGTAATTCACATGGTTGGGTGGAACGTGCTCCGCACCCGTTGGGTTCCCCATCAGCGTCTTGTCTTCTCAGCTTTCCGCAGTGGAGTTGTACCAGTGATCTGTTGTACTTCATATTTCATTATACTTGTATCAATCCCCATGTTGGGAAGTTCAATGTAATTCAGTATCAAAGATTGTAATGTATTATTGAAACAATGATGTAATAGTTAGGAACATTTGTATCTCTTTTAAGAGATTTATCATGGGTGTAATTATGCGATGTTTACTATACTCGCATCATGGTTATGGGATGTAACATTGTTTATGATTATTATAAAGTTAATGGTTATGTTATATTCTTTAGCTTTATTCTGTTTAGTTGTTGCGATGTAACCTCGCATGACCCAGAGAACTAAGTGTGTTAATATGATGTGATGTGCTATGTAAATTATGGTTAAGTGTTGTTACATGTTTAATCTAATTGCTTTAAAAAAAAAAAAATTATTTGCATATTGTGTGTTCTTTGGGGTTTGCACGCCGGGCTGCCATATTATTACAGATAAAAAAAAAGTAAAATCAACACAATGAACAACATAGCACAAAACTTTAGCTCACTACCTTTAGGAATCTAACACAATGAAGTACTACTACCTCAACTCACTTTCACACAATTCTTCTCTTTTAATTTGTGGCTTACTTTGTTACTTTGCATCACTCAATTCTTCACAATTCAACTTGCATTTATACCATCTTCAACCTTAGAAACTTTCTCCAAGGTTGGCCACATAAGCTTCATTTCATAAATTCAAATTATGTTGGCAACTCAAAATTCTAATAGTGGAAAGGAATGAGAGTGGACCAATTACACACTTAACCAAGACCAAAAATAAGGTCTCAGATGAACCACATGTTTCCATAATTAAATTTTATTCTTAATATGAAGTGTAAACACTAGGTCAGCTAAACCTAATGAAAACACAAATAAAAATTTTATGTACATGCAGCACTTGGTTTCTCCCTGATGATGCAAATCGAAACAATGGTAGTTTTTGTGATATTAGGCTCACAAAATTGGTTCTCTTATCTATGGTTAATCCCAATCAATTAATATTCCTTTGATAAATATGTTATGATATTTTTGGGCTATTCTATAACTAAGATTCCATTATTTTGGATACATTTTTGGAGTTGACCCATGCAATATCATTTTTTTCATCTAGAGGTTATCTTGTTTCCAACCTAATTAAGGTTTTGATTTTTTGCAGAGGATATATACAAAAGATAAAATTCATTTGTGAAGCTATCACAATTTTAGAATGTTGTGAGTGAGTAGTATGTTGAAGATAAACTGTGTGAAGTTGTTGTGAAGGGTTAATAGTGTGAAAAAGGGACTACGACATCAATATATGTTGGATGCTTCTTCATAGTAGTTCATACTCATATTTCTCATTATAATTTCAATGTATCTTACTTTGAGACAATGAGTCTCATTAGGTCCATTATATATTTCCCTTATACAATTTAGTTCAAAATTTCATAGGTAGTGAGTCTTAAACAACATTGTAATCTTTGTAAGTAGTGAGCTTTATTTTTATGAGTGAATTCTCACCATTTTCTTCCTCATTGGGTTTTGCATGTAAAAATATTGGTTTCTTTGTGTGGTGCATTTTTTCTCCTATTCTCTTCTTTTAGATTACATGATGTGATGTTTAATCTACAAATGGGAATGGTTAAGTTTTAGTATATGCTGATTCAACCTCTCTTAGCACTACATTGTGTTCAACAATTTGTATCAAAGCCAAGTTCCTTGAGAAGCTTAATAACTAAGGTTGATCATAATCTTGAATAAATGGGGTATATTAAAAAATCAATGACATGTTTATTTTAGAACCAGATTTAGATGCAATGTAACCTAAACATTGGGACATCAATCTTGATGATTGCAAAGTTTACTTTGAAGGAGAGAACTCTTGTCTGGATGTAGCAAGATTAAAAAATTTCAAATACGAGTACATTCAAAAAAAATTAAAAGATAGAATTGAAAAACTAAAGGAAAAAGCTAAAGAATCAAAAGAATAAATTGACAAATATAAAGCTCAAATAGGAGGAAATGAATGTGAAATAAAATTAAAGGAATCTAAAGATGTGGTGTCAAACTTAAAATTCAAAGTTGAAGAAGACAAGTGGATTCAAAATTTTTTGAATACCAAACTCAATGATGTAAACTATAAAGTGTCCTTCTAGTTTCCCTCACATTCTCATGAAGTTGTGTCTACTTTGATAGATGCTTTAGTTCACTATGATACTATGTTGTTTCTTTTTAGAGGTGATTTTGGATACTATGTTGTTTTGTATTTGGTGGATGATATTTTGACATCCTGTTTATCTGATAATGTTAGTTTAATGATACTGAGGTTGACACGTACATTATATGGTTTATTTGCTTATGAATTTCATGTGGTTATTATGTTGAGATGATTGCTTATGATTGATCTTGCTCGTCTATGTCGGTGAAGAAGATAGTGTAGCATTATTCATTCGTGAGTACCCTGCTATGCTGCAATTCTTATTCACGGTGTATTTTCTAACATAAGTATATATATGTTCTAACGTTGATGTTTCCTACAGACATAGGTACTGAATAATGGCTTCACCTGCTTGTCAGGTTTGAGCGTACCCTAATGCAATAAAATTATGTTGTTGGAGGTATTGACAGGTCCTTGTTGAACCATCGTTCCTTATCGAATGAGTATCTTTATGTTACCCTATGTTGTTGTCCAGTTTATTTTGTTGTGTTCGTTTGTATTGTTTTGTGTTTGTGAATTAATATTTAAGTTTAACAAATGTCTATTAATGTATTTATAAATGTTTGTGATTTAATTTATTAAATTAAATTAAATAAGTTATCAAATTTAAATGTGAAAGATATTCTTTGCATTTGTATTTTATTAAATAAATATTGCTTGATTCATTGTGCAAACTTGAATTATGAGAAATGGACATTTTCAAGAAAAGATATTTTCAACAAGATAAGAATCTTTATTAACAGCTAAGGTCTATTCCTCGACATTTTAAAGAACAAGTTATACCTGATTTCGATCTATTTTAATGCAAGATGGTCTGTCAGTTAAGTTTTATGATTGAAAGTTAATTGCATGAATTAATATCTTTTAGAAAATATTGCAATTTCACATTCATAGAAAGAACCTCCACGACAACATTTTTTAGTAGATTTCTGCACAACAATTGCTTCAGAAGAACTTTTCTCTTTATTATTTTGTTTATAAGCATAATTTTGGAGCTGGATTGATTAGTATTTCTTCATCGAAGTCTGATGAATTGGTTTCGGGGTTGACAGAAGTTTTCAGGAATTGTTTTCAGCTAGTTTTCAAGTTTAAACATGTTCTCTTCTTGAATTCATTTTCTTGTGTTTAAATTGTAGAAATTTATTGTAGTACTTGATGATTTATAAGGGAATTCACTTTACTAAACCTGCACACGCAACAAAATTCAATTAGGAAAAAGTATTTAAAAGAAATATAATAAAATTTGACATAATGTCATATTTTGGTTCTTATGCTTGATAATTTGCCTTAACTCCTATCATATT
>VDFB02235059.1:0-18063 GCA_007258455.2 Sequoia sempervirens | reverse complement strand
AAATGCAAATTGTTTTTGACATTTCTAACTTTATGCACGCAGGCATATATAGATTCTTGTTTACGTACCAAATTACATGGGCACATGTACACATCGATGCATGCATAAATGTTTGCATTGATCCATATATTTATGCATTCCTTCGATATATGCATTGTTGATAAATAGTTAAATTTTCCTGTTTTCTTTCATTTAATACTGCAAATGCAACTTGAGCCTCATTGTTAACATGTATCCATGCATTCAAATGCATCATTAGATATCCTTTATACACTTGTTCAAAAAAAATAATGTATTATTCTTTTGTTTCAATCATAAATGTTTTTTGTATATCTTTCAAATGCAAATTGTTCCTGACATTTCTAACTTTATGCATCACAGTATATATAGACATGCATCCATCGACACATGTCAACTGTTCACATGTCTCTATGGACCATGTTGCCCATGGACCCTAAACATTCCACGCATTAATGCACCATTGCAAATTATTTCAAACTTTCCTAGCTAAATTTAATACATTTATATTCCTATCTCCTATCTAATTACTTTTTCTAACTCATAGCTAGATGCTTCTTACCTCTCTAGAACTCGGGACGCTTAAGGCCACTTTATTTCTTTATGCATCGATTACTCCTACTTTTTAGTCATGGGATTCTTATCTAATTTTTTTATGAGTTGTATACATTGCTTATTGGTTCAATGAATAACATAAAAAGAAAAAAATAAAGTAACAATAAAATAAAAGCTTTCAGTGAGGAAGTTTCATGGTTTAAATTAAGGAAATTTATAAATGGCATGTGTTGATGTAAAAGTTACTTTTGAGATTATAAAGTAATTTAATTTATTACTTAAAACTAGTTAAGTATACTTCTGTTTTAAGAAGTAATTATATCTACATGAACATAATTTATATATGATTTTTTTTTTTTAGTAATTATATTTATATAAAGATAAATTAATTTAATTTTTAAAGATTAATTTAATAAAATATTCATTTTTTTAAAATACAAAGAATAAATAATCTAAGTAAAAATAATAGTAGCTTAACATAATCATAAATATAAATATATATATATATATATATATATATATATATGAATCAAAATAAATAAATTTGAGAGTTTATTATCGTGTTAATTAATACAAGATTAATGGCTTTGGTAATTGAAATTTAATATTAACAATGATATGATGGTAATTAAAGTTTTGTATGCAACAACAAGTTGACAATTAATAGTGTTTATACATTATTGTTTAAAAAAAAATTGTTAGTTGAGTTTTTTGCATTAGGTGTAATTTTTTTTAGGGCATGACACAAACACAGAAGATGGTATGAGCGAAGGAGCTAAGATGCGAGTGTGGCATGGAGGGTAGAAGTAGGAGTGTGTCATGATTGAAAGAGAAAATGGAGATTGGAAGAGTAATGGTGGGATGGTTAGGCATTGTTTCGGGTTCAAACATGTCATTTGGTTAGGGTTTTAATCCTTTCAACCTAGAAAATGGTTCACAAAAGGATTCCCTTCGTTCTGCCCACCATGTTCATGTGGCCCCTATTGTGGCAAACAATTCCACACCTTCACAGTTTATCTTCATGGCCGCAATAACAATGTTAACCCTTGCCATGAATGCAATGCATTTTACAAGGAGAATATTGCCCAAGAAAACCTAACTCCTCTCTAAATAAGACAACATGATATTTGGATGATGGTAATGATTTGGCCCATGGTTCTAGTTTGGATCTTGCTCTTTCCATTTCATCACTTGATTTTTTTTTCCTTGGGTGATACTAAAGTGTTGCTGGCAGAGGATTCCATTGATTTTCACATCTCTAATAACTGTGTCAATGCAACATCAACTGATAATGGGAATCGTTCACTCTATCATATGCCCAAAAATTTTGCTAGAAAAGCTCAACTATTTTTTTAAACACATTAATCAAGCTACCATCACTCTCTAAGTGTTTTGAGGTGTATAATAAAACATGTTATGAGTTGTAGACCTTTAATAAGTTACTTCTTAATTGAATGCAAACACTATCTATGTGATTGATTAATTATACCCCAACTTGTAACTCTTCCCTTAAGTAGCAACATTGGGAAATCCAATTAATTCTAACCAAATGACCCACCTCAAAATGTTTAATACATTGGAATAGATTTCCTATACCCGAGAAAAGTTTAATTAATCAAGTTTCCTTCCTAAATAATTAACATGACAATAGTAGGTATTATCATACCAATAGTAGGTTACCCTACCATACGCCATTAATATTCATAATTTATATTAACTATGCTTTTTTTTACCGTACAATTTCACAATCAAATTCCTACATATTTATTGAGTTAAATTATTCTATTTATTTGTTTTGAAACAACACATGCAATAGAACTTACTAAATCATTTATAAGGTATACGTATAAAGTATGTATATGTATATTCTATGAATATCTTCAAAAGACATCATAATTACTTTGGGTGCTAATTAAGTTTACCGAGTTTATTCATTAAATAAATATCCACATATAGAGCACCCAAATTTGTTTTTAGAAATTATCCCCCCATGCCCAAGCATACCTTGACAACAACCTAGTGCCCTCACTTATGATAATCTTTAAGTCTAAATTCTTATTTAAATCTAAGTTAATATTGACACCATAATAGTATTAATTATAAGTTCCAAGATTACCACTTCAATAATGCTTTCATACCAGTGTCTACATAACCACAATAATAAGTTAATTATGCTACCAATATCAATACCTATATTGATAATAACATTAAATTCAAATTTATTTCTATATTAATATCTAATGTTAATGTCTATGATAATATTAAATTTATTGTGCTATGGATACCAATGCCCATATGGGATATATTATTTTTATTGAATTTATTAAGATGTTTATACTAATTCATATGTTGGCATCAATATGAATTTAGAATTTAAAACTATTATGAACAATCATTATTAATGCCACTTTTTATGACTTTTTATTTTGATTGGTTAAGCAGGGAAAGGGCCTGACCCAAAAAAATTAATAGAACATTAGTAGAACAATAGGTGGAAAGAAACAACAAAAAAAGGAAGCCCACCAAACTTCCCCGCTCCCACAAGCAAAAAGCTTAACCAATACCCTTACGCTCAAACATAGCAGTTCTATCAGAAGTATCAAAATAGTTCAACCTATCACAAGTAGCATCATTCCCATTTAATCTATAATACCTATTAATATCTAACTTAGAGTCCATACTAAAACTAGGAGTACTAGCATCATTATAAATATTAAATTTCAGGCACTAGTGACCATTAACAATTTTAACATCTCTAGAGAAAGCACCAGAATAAACCATCAAAACAAAAAACACGGAACAACAAAACGAAGCACCATAGTTATGCTTCCTTAATCAGCTTCTAGGCGGTCAACAAGTCCTCGACTGTGTCGTCCACTATGTCCTTCAACTCCATCTTCCTAGAAAAATCTGCATCCTCGCTCATCACTTTCTTCTTCTACTACTTTTTCATTTTACCCTACCCGATACTATAGCCATTAGAGCCCTCTTCATGAAAATGTCAACCATTGAGCATAAACTCTTAACTACCTTTTCCAGAGCTTGGATTCTGCTGTCCTTGTCTTGCTCTTGCATATTTTTCTCTAAAATTTGCAGTCTTTCCTCCAATCTATTTATATTACCACCCTCCTCGACTTTGCTCTTAATAGCTTTTTCAAGAGCTTGAATTATGCTATCCTCGACCTTCTCTTGCATCCCTTTTTCCAAAACTTGTAGTATTTCCTCCAATATTTTAATTCTTTCGTTACCACCGTACTCAACATTTTCTTCCTCTCAATCTTTTGTTTCCATCCTATCTTGGTTATCCATGACATTGTCTTCTTTCTCCTCCTCTCTGCCACCTATTGCCATGGCTCCTCTTCCTTGTCATCCTTACTATTGCCACCATCACGACTCAAGATCTTCCTTTCCTCACCAAATCACCACACCTAAGCTATCGTGGATCTCCTTTGTGGAAGAATCATTATTCTCCTCACATTCTTATCTTTGCTTTCCTCACGGGTTGTGGGTACTCTTTTCCTTTGGGCTCATGGAATCTTTCTTATCTTTGCTTTCTTCTGCTATGGGTACTCTTCTCCTTTGGGCTATGCAATTTTTACTACTTCCTTGCCCCTTCTGAAGCACCATACCTAGTCTCTTAGACCTTCTACCAATCAGATTTGAGCATTTTGTCTCATTGCCATCGCATAGTGATCATGTATATGACTATTTTTTCACCAACATTTTACTCTTATAATTAATACCCAATTTGTTCGTACATTTGGATCTTTTTAACAATATATTCACCACCATAAACTCCCTTCATAAAAATATTGGGCACACTTATTAAATTAACTTCCTTCTTTATGGTTATTCTTTTCTCAAGTTTTTTTGACATTGATATTTGGGGAGTGTGTTCTTCTTGTTGGCATTTTGAATTACCTCTAGCTCTGCTATTCCGTCTAAAAAAATTGAGTTGGGAGACAAAATGGGTGGCAATAGAGTTCAAATGGAGCTGGGTTCTTGTGATGAATTTCATAAAGACCCCCTTGTTTGGAACATTTGTGTTGAGGGAGGCATTACACCTCTAATGGAATGCCTTATGGGACATGATGAGAGACTCTCCACGTAGTTCACAAGCTCATGGAATGAGAGGAGAGTCACTGTTGGGGGTATATCCTTTGAAATTAATGAGGATGTCATTGCTAAGGTCACTAGCCTGTCTTGCATGAGGTAGAATTTGAAAAAGCACACTAAAGTGTAGGATTTGGATAGCCTCCATACTTTCTGCTAGGTGAATGAGAAACCAACAAAGTTGCACACGGGGTTCGAAAGGGTGTCTCTTCCGAAGCCTTGGAATAAGGTATCTCTGACTATTATGAAGTACATTACGTTGGAGGGGAGATTCAAAGTGTTTTATTTTTACCATTAAATCCCTTGTTGAACCATCTTCATCACAAAATCCTTATAAGCTTTCCCTTCTTCCTACTTTTGTCTCTAGAAAGTTTTGTGAAGGAAACCTTTGAATTGGCTGCCAAGAACCCTGACAAACCACCTCCTATATCCCTACAACAAGGCTTAATATTTTGTTTGTATCACTTTCATTTGGCCCTTTGCCCTCCTAAGCCTATTTTGGCTGTTAGAATTATGTAACAGGATGCCCCTAACCATCCTCTTGATAAATCATCCTCAACCACTTCGGTTGGTCCCAAAAGGAAAAATCCCCCCGTGCCTTGTGAAACCCCTGATGAATTTAAAACTAAACCCTTGGCTAAGAAGAAAAAAGGGAGTGTGGACCTAGCCTAGTCAAAAGTGGCTGCTGGGCTTTGTGAATTGAAGAACACTCCCACTAAAAAGGCATGTAAATTGACCAACAAGAACAAACCTAATGTCACGTCCTCCTTCTAGCCACCTCCTCGCATAACAAGGCAAGCATGGAAATGAATTAAAATTAAGATAATAAAATAAGGTCTACGATGGAGCCCATAATCAGGAAGGGGGGAATTCATTAAATCAAAATTCAAATATCATTAAAGAGGAGAGGGAGGTGGGTCAAGGGGGGGTGTTCATGCCATTAAGAGGCATGGTGCCCCAGCTCCCAAAGCCTTCGAGATGGCAGGCTATGTGGAAAAGGTAGAAGGTAGACTTTAATAATTGCAACCTCTTAAATTTCATTAATTGGGAGTTGGGAAACATAGAGGGAGAAAGTCGTAGAGAGCACAAAGGAGAGAGGAAATTGTGCAAGAAAAAGTTCCTCCTGAAAGCCTTAAGACCTACGCAACCCCTTCATTTGGATGCCTATGTTCTTTGGGATAGGATGTAGGCATGTGGAGAGGAGAGCAGAAGAGAGACATGGCCAAGAAATAGTATGGAGGTTTTGACATGTGTAAAGATAAATTCAAAATCTATGCCAGTATCTTCTTTGCCTATGTAGAAACAGGTGTTTTGGTAAAGGAATACAGTATGGGAGGAGGAGTCAACCAGGGCTTTGGCAACTAGAAGGGTGTGTGAAGCTGAGGCAACACTTTTAGCACACTGAACAATCAGGCATGCGAGGTGAGGGAGCATGAGGAGGCACTTGTTATCAATATAATCCCTCAAAGAAATGTGGTATCATGGAACACCAAGGTTTGCAAAATATGGACAAAATGGATTCATTGAAAAGGGCATAGAACTAGGAAGCAACGACGGTAGGAGGTTAAAATCAAATTCCACAACCTTTCTCAGCCTTTTCCCTGCCCCGAAATGGGAGCTAGCTCTATGTGAGTACTCGAAAAGGAAAGACAAGAGGATGGACATGAGAGAGTGGCGCCTCAAGCTATGGTGTGTGATGAGGGCGATTCAGAGGGGATAACGGTCTACTAGACTTAATCGAGGGCGATCATGTCACTTCTCTGTGGACTCTGTTTTATGAAATTGTTTTGACATAGGCAATGTATGATCTAAGTTATACTGTAGTTTAGTTGAATTTGGATTTCTTTTCTCTCAAGTTAAGATACTCCATAACTATTATAATTTTGGTAGAAACAAAGTTAAAAATAATATAAATTATAACTGTTAATATAAGTTAAATTTAATATATTTATTGGTAAAATTAAGTTAAATAAATAATATAACATTCATATATATAAAGGATGCAATTTTGGTAGAAATATAAAGAGGATTTTATATCAAATTTATGTAATCATTTAATGCTACATGTAGTGTATAAAATTATAAAAGACTTTTCCTATTCACCAAGGTCTCATGTTTGAGTTTTGATATGTTTTATAATAAAGGATTGAGGTCCTCAATAAATGGATAGACCTTATTAAATTATATATACTAAGCTAATATTATGCATAGGATACACATAAAATATCTCCGACATGATAGGAAAATGAGTAAATATTGTCACCATGTGTATGGGTATATAGGTAAGTCTATTGTCATGATTTGGAAACATGCAAATTGTTGAACTCTAGAAGTCAAATTTATCTAATCCCCTTATTATGGGATCTCAATTTGTTTCCAATAGCATCAAGTTAGCAATCGACATTATGTCATGGCATTGATTCTTAAGCACAACATTGTTCCAAACCAAAATAAGATTATATGCTAGAAAAGGCGGGATATACCCACT
Organism: Sequoia sempervirens; assembly: GCA_007258455.2. Classification (NCBI taxonomy): domain Eukaryota; kingdom Viridiplantae; phylum Streptophyta; class Pinopsida; order Cupressales; family Cupressaceae; genus Sequoia; species Sequoia sempervirens. The sequence goes on along the minus strand of VDFB02235059.1, from coordinate 10,889 downwards.
ATGTAAAATAGCAATGCCAAATAAGTGATTCTAGGATAAGAATTTGGAATATACTCAAGCTAGATTTTTATGAGGACTATTATGATATCATTGGAAATGCCCTTCGGAAAAGTTAAAACTTATGCAAATGAGGAACATGTGAAGTTTAAGTGGACTATAAATTATTTGTGAGTGGTAAGAGTAAATATTTAATATTTTATGAATGGGGCTATATGGAAGAATGGTTCCACTAGAAGGTAAAGAGATTTAAAAATATATATATGTTATTAATGGATTCATATCTTTGGATGTTGATTTAATAGATATAGTGTTGTCACCCATCTAGTGTTGACTTACATATCAACCTTGGTTAGAGCAATTTTATAACTATTGTGTTGTCCTTTAAGTCTAGATAATTTTGTATAGTCTTATTGAGACAATGACATGTCTAATGGAGATCAATGTATAAATTAATAAGATCATGACGCTTGATCATATTAGTTGAATATCACCTAGAGCCATATTGGGGCTTCACATAATTGTTACATTGCAAGTAGATCCCAAGTATTATCACCCTTACTATTATTAATATATCTTAATTGAAATATTTATTCTATTAGGTTATCCTCATACATGAATGTTTAAGGAGTTTTCCATTAGTATAAGATAATGGGTCAAGATATGAAGAAACAATACACTTTTGACAATCTCTGAGATCACCAAACTATGTTCTAATCCTAAATAAAACCCTATATTATAAACTATTACCCGAGGATCAAATGTTGTATAATATTCTCGATAGATAATTATAAGGGTTTTGGGATGCCTACTTTGAATTAGAAATTAACATCAGTGGTGAGGTCTAATTAGAGATGTTGATGTCCTTGGACATAAGTGTCATAATGTAGGTTTGTCGACTTGGGAAGGGTATGGGAATCCCTTGCTTTTCATTAAGCACTAATCATTGTTGGGAATCATTTAAAAGAAACCTTCTTGGAGTAAGCATATTAATTGATGGAACCATGGATATGGGAACTAGTGCATAGGTATCCTTGAGAGACTTTGTAAGGAGAACTACGTGTGACTTTGACCCATTTGTAAGTAGGGAACATGTAAGAGTAAATATTTAATATTTTATGAATGGGGCTATATGGAAGAATGGTTCCACTAGAAGGTAAAGAGATTTAAAAATATATATATGTTATTAATGGATTCATATCTTTGGATGTTGATTTAATAGATATAGTGTTGTCACCCATCTAGTGTTGACTTACATATCAACCTTGATTAGAGCAATTTTATAACTATTGTGTTGTCCTTTAAGTCTAAATAATTTTGTATAGTCTTATTGAGACAATGACATGTCTAATGTAGATCAATGTATAAATTAATAAGATCATGACGCTTGATCATATTAGTTGAATATCACCTAGAGCCATATTGGGGCTTCACATAATTGTTACATTGCAAGTAGATCCCAAGTATTACCACTCTTACTATTATTAATATATCTTAATTAAAATATTTATTCTATTAGGTTATCCTCATACATGAATGTTTAAGGAGTTTTCCATTAGTATAAGATAATGGGTCAAGATATGAAGAAACAATACACTTTTGATCATCTCTGAGATCACCAAACTATGTTCTAATCCTAAATAAAACCCTATATTATAAACTATTACCCGAGGATCAAATGTTGTATAATATTCTCAATAGATAATTATAAGGGTTTTGGGATGCTCAATTTGAATTAGAAATTAACATCAGTGGTGAGGTCTAATTAGAGATGTTGATGTCCTTGGACATAAGTGTCATAATGTAGGTTTGTCGACTTGGGAAGGGTATGGGAATCCCTTTCTTATCGTTAAGCACTAATCGTTGTTGGGAATCATTTAAAAGAAAGCTTCTTGGAGTAAGCATATTAATTGATGGAACCATGGATATGGGAACTAGTGCATAGGTGTCCTTGAGAGACTTTGCAAGGAGAACTACGTGTAACTTTGACCTGTTTGAAAGCAGGAATGTAGGTGGTCCTTGGGCGAAGGATGCCCTTGTGACTTCAAGTCTGTAGGGGGAGGGCTTAGGGGGGAAACTCCAAGGGTTTGGGTTGTTTCTAATTGGTTTGACCTTCTCCCTTTAGTAGGCCCTTTCTATGAGGCGCATCGGGTACCCGATGGGTAAGGAGGAGCTTAAGCAGTAATCTAATACTATGTATTTAACAAATGATATGCTTTTGTATAGTAAGCAAAGATTGACTACCTTATAATTAGTAATTGAATATATGTATAAGTTTGGCAAGGCCCATCTTGTGTTGGTTCCATATGACTTTGTGTGTTGTGAAAAATAACTCCATATCTAGAGGTCTTTATGTATAGACCCATGTATTTTTTGAATGTGATTGTGATTCATGTTATGTATGACCCGCCCAAGATTGAACCTCCAGGATATTTGAGCAGTGATAGGCAGTCATTAGATGGTGCCAATGACTGATGTTTTGGCTACTGCTTAGGATTAGTCAACATTCACCTAGTTCATGGAGGTGAAGGTAGTAGGCTACCCTGGTTATGATATGACCGTAGCGGTTGCATGGGTAGGGACCCATCTGTGCATGTAACAGTAATATGGGATAATCATGTATTGAGAGGGTTCACTGGCTGTCACTCATAATCACAAAAGTGACTGATGCCATGTGTTACCCAAGATTGAGAAGAAGATAGTTGACAATATCACTAAGGTCACAAGGTGGTATATGTCGAGAGCTACTTCTTCCTGGGTGGACATACTTGTCATCGGTGGCCTATAGGTGATTGAAGTCGGAATCCACTGGTTTGGTAGGTTCACTACTTAGGGAAACCCTTGGGATGGTGGATGGACTTGCAGTGTAGTATGGGATGTGCCAAATCCCCTCCTAGTTGTCAAACTATATACTTAGCCTTGTGGGTTGAGGATGAACCCACTAAGTAGGTATATGGGATGCACCAAATCCTTCCCATAAATGTCTAATGGTGCAGAAGACTGAAGGAAAGGATAGGATCCACGGTGTAGTGCACAATGCATCAATATTCTTTCTATCAGAGATTCATCATGGACATGTGTTAGCCATTGTAATCAGCCATTGTGGATGTGATGTATGCTGGATCTCATCACTATGTGTATGTGATGTATGTTAGAGCTTGCCACTGTGTATGTGATGCATGTTGGAGCTCATCACTATGTATTTGTGATGTACGTTGGAGCTCATTATTGTGTACTCATGATGTATAGTGGGTCTCATCACTGTGTATATGTGTGATGCATGTTAGAGCTTGTCATTATGTATTTGTGATATATGCTAGAGTCTATCACTAATGTAAATGTGATATGCATATGAGACAATCATTGTTGTAATTTTGATGTACATATAACTAATCACCATTGTACTTACGATCTGTGTATGATTCGGACATTGTTGTACTTGTGATCTAGGTATGATCCAAACATTGGACTTGTGATCTATGTATGATCAAACACTTTTGTACTCATGATATGCACATGGAGGAATGCTTGTGACAACCATTGCATGTGATCTTTGAGATTATGGTATGAATGACCCCTTGTGTATAATGTGAATGTTTGTACACTAATGCTTGGTAATGTTTGGTATGGACCCAACACTTGATGGCAAGATTATTATCATTATATTATAATTGACTATTTTGATAGCTTACATGTACTAAATTAATAGTTATGGGATAAAGGTGAGATAATAGATCTCATAAAAGAGGAGAGATTGAACTCCCTCTGTCATTGTGGGGGAGAACTACGAAGCCTCGACTCCCAAGCGATACATATGCGTGGTCATAACAAACTCGAGGCTCGTGTCAGAGGTCTAGGAAAGACCTTAACCTTGGGACCTTAACACTCTTTTGGGCAAGCATATAATTGGAAATAATGAGTTGATGCCACCATGGAGGGGAGAAGTATTGAAGCTAACACTATTAAGCTTCATGGAAGGTGCTCAATCATTTAAGTTGGTAGTTGTTGTGAACAAAAAAAAAAAATTGTTTTTCCCAAGATGGGGATTTTACACCTAAAAAGAGAAAAAAGGGCACCCCATTCCATGTGGTGGAGCCAGACACAAACACTGAGGAGGGGGACTCTACTGACAGAGACTCCCATGGGGACACTATTGTTGCTACTAGTGTGGACATGGGGGCGGAGCTGACTAGCTGCATTTATCCAATAGATTGAGAAAACAAAAATGGAGGACCCCCGCTGATGAGAGATCTATGGGATTCCAGTAGGAGGGTAAGGGAGGACAACAAACATGTTACCATTGAAGAAATTCAAAGATTGGTGCCAGCTGGTCGAGCCATTTTCTAGAGATAAACAAATGTCTGCTGAAGATTCCAAATTGAAATATTCTCAACACCAAGTTGGGAATCCAGGATGAGGTGAAGGAAGAGATTGAGAAGGAGGAGCCTCGAGCACTTTTGCACCTCAGGTGGAAAGTTGGGAGATGAATTTCACTAGGCTTACACACTTCACATGGTCCGACCATCCATAGGCTCCACTGCTATCATTTGACGGTTGCACAAGGAGGTGGACAAAAAGAGTGCTGATAAAAGACCTAGCAAAAAAGGGTGGGCTTATAAATTTTGATCTCATTTTCTAGGAATGGAGGGCTTCTTTAGCAAAAGTAATGGGTCAGGTGTGTGGGTGGGTTTTACGATTGTTGTCGCTTAGTTGCTACTATAGGTTTTTGGTGTTTTTCTGTTGTTCCTGCTATTGGACTATTAAATGATGGTTTTTGACTTTTGATCCTTTTTGGCCCTTTGGGCTCCTTGTGTATAGGGTACTGCACCTTGTTAATGCAACTTTATCAAAAATAGGGAGGTTAACCAACTACCCCCAACACTAATTGTATTATGTAACTATCATAAACATGAAGGTACACATTAACATGCTACACTCGGTCATTGGTTCCCTTATAATCTGCTAGTAATATGACACTTGCTTCTGTGACAGGTTCCATTGCTAGGAGGATATAAACGAAGGCTATATTTAATTAAAGCTCTACACACACATTTATTATCTCTAGAACTAGAGGCACGTGATTTCTCTCACGAGGCAAAAATTAAATGGTAGGCTCCAAATTTATCCTGCTAAACTAACCTCCCATACGGGCTACAACCCAGTTAACCCTATTCTTATATCTACTAGAGAAATAATATGCACCCAAAAGAGTAGAGATGACACCCTAACCAAAACGACTCCCTCATCACCTGGGAAAGAAGTCAAGGAATGAAGAGACAACATTGGGAAGGGATTTGTAGGCCAATCTAAGAGTAGTGTCTAGGTAAATTGTGTAGCCCATAGGACAAAAGTGACTTACAAATGCTGTAGTAGTTTTCCTCAAAAAACGTAACATGCATTATGAGATAGCTTGCTATAAAAATAAGATGCTTTCTTGGTGTTTTGGAGTGTAAGTACTAATTTGATTAAAACCCTTGTTTTTTAACTTTTACTTTAATTTAATATAAGTTGTGTATTATTAACCTTATAAATAGCCTAAATAAAAATAAGCATCTCGAACTGGAGAGTGAAGGCACAAGTATAGGTCCTTAACACCATAATGGGAGACTGCATATGAATTTATTTACATTTTTTGTCATACCACTATTAAATCTAAATGTAGATTTAAGAATAATGCTCTTATCCTTGGTAGTGTAGGATCGAGCAGACTGGAATAGAAGGAAACTACAATTAGATGTGCAAAAGGAATTGTACATAGTTGTGACACCCCTCCGTTTTGTTATGTTTTTTCTTGATAGCTCAGATACTTTGTTAGACCTTATTTTATGTTATTGTTATTCTATCACTGAAAATGGAGCAATGATAGACTATATTGATGTGATGATACATTATATGCATGGTGATTATGTTTAATATGCTTTATGTTTGCATAGATGCTTAGTTGTGATGGCATTGCTATATATGATTATTGTAGTTTAATTGATATATTATCTCGTTAGTTGATGTGACATTGTATTGGTGAAGAGAATAGTATTTCATCACTCGCTTGTGAGTACCCTGTGATTTCCACGATTCTCTCTTCACGGTGTGTATGAATTATTACCTATATACATGTACGACTTTTGCTTTTGTTGTAGGTTTGCAGGTACAGGACAACAACTTCACCCGGTTTCATAGTTTGAGCATGTCTACTACTCAACAGTAATGTTAATTGGGAGATAGTAACTGGTAAACCTTGTCAAGCCTTTACCATAGCACAGTGTGTCGTCAATCCGTATGTTGGTCATGTTCTTTATCCATGTTGGTCTTGGTATTTTATTTATCGTGCAAGTTTAAATTGTAACGATTAATTATATGTTGTGATTAAGTATTTAATTAATATGGAGATTTTATTATAAATTAATTAATTTAATTTAAGTTATATTATAAAGTAATTTTAATTATTAAATTAAATGGGAATTAAAATAAATAAGTTATTTAATTGTAAACTAGATTAATAAATTGTTTTTAATTTTAAATGCATATTAGGGAAAGGATCTTAGAAATATATTGGTTTGTTAAAGAATAGATATTTGTTGTGTGAACTGGAAGTTAGAAGGATTTTTTTCTTATTGTCTTAAAATTGATTTACGAAGAGATTGATTGAAATGGGTGAGAAAAGAGGAAGTTGTTTTCACAGGAAAAAAAGACAGAGGTTTTTGGGAAATGGAAGAATTGTTTTGTGGTTTGAAGAAATTGTAGATATTAGAAGCTTTCTGATAATTCTAGGAATCTAGTTTGTTATATTCTTGGTTGTGGATTGTTTGTATTCTCTGGGAAGTGGCAATTCTTCTAGAGGAAGCTTTGGCAATCTTGGCAAATTGAAGATTATAGAGAAGCTCGACATCAATCCTCAAGGCAACAATTCTTCTGGAACAGGTTCCTTAATTGTTTTTGTAAATTTTGATTTGAAAGAGTTATTTAATTATTGTAATGCAAATTGGAAAAGATTAAAAGAGGTTTTCATTATTGTAGAAGCTTTTGTTTTTAAAAGATTGTCGTGAAAATTGAACCTCTGTAGAAAACAATTTAGATCCTCTGTGTAAATTGATCATTTGAAATAGATTGATACCATAGGAAATTATAGATCTTTGTAGAAAATCATCATTTTGTTTTGATTTCCCCAATTCCTTTTAATTGTCTGGGAAAATGAATCTCTGATCTTTCCTGTAGAAAACTTCATCTGTGAAAATTAATTGCCCATCTTGAACATATGCTTGGATAATTATATATATAATATATATAATATATATACATATATATTGAAATATATATGTACTTGTACATATATATTCTATATAAATATTTCATTTTATTTAAGGCATTGTAATTTCCTGTAGGAAATTTTTATTTTGAATAAAATTGTGAAATCACCGTACGACAAATTTATTGCTATGAAATGTAAAAAAATAAATAAATTGTAGTTTTGTTTGGCTGGGGATGAAACACCAGCCGCACCCACACCCAAGGGTGCACTGCTATGAGCAACGCTCCCCACATATGTGTGGGGGAAGTGCTGCCCACAGGCAGTGCAACCTCTCTGCGTGGGGAGTGACACAGCCAGGGCTGCGTCCCTGTGTGCTAGTCTATACAAGTTTTATTTATTTGAAGTTTGGTTTTGTTAATATATATATTTATATATAATATATGTATTATAAAATTATTATATATGTATTTTAATATATGTTGTTAATTATGTTAAATTACAATTGGATTTAAATATATATATATATATTATAATGTATTTCTTTAAAAGATACATTAATGCATGAGGAAATGATTTTTATGAGTAAATGGATTTTGTTTTAAATAAATGAGTTTATTTTATGGTGTAGTTGATTTTATAATTAAATAGTATATTTATATGTATATATGTAATTATATTTAATTATATATATACATATTACATATATTTATTTAGTGTTTGAGTATTGCAATAAATATATGCAATAACGATTAGTTAAATGTTAATGATTAATTATTTTAATTGTGGAAATTGAGTTAATTATTATGAGTAGTTGTGAACTGAAAGTTGAATATTTAGTTTAAATTCATTATTGATTTATAAATAGGAATTATGTTTAAATGGTGTATTTTAAATATGCGATATTGATTGATTTGGATTTAGGAAATCCGAATGGTAGTGCTTTTAAATTTCATGAGTTGGTATTTATAGTTTCAAGTGTTTCTGGAATTGTGATGGGGGGAATAGTCATCATTGTGAAAATCTAATTCTTCCAGAGATGTAAATTGTGAAAGGGTTGTTGTAACTTTAGTTCACTCTTTGAGATTTCCTTTGGGTAGTAATGTGATAGATTCAAGATTGACATCCTCAGAGGGATGTGTTGCCACTCTTGAGGTGGATGTTTACTTGTTGTCAGCTTTAGTGCAATCGCCTACCCCTTGCTGTAGTATGAGTATTGTGTTGTTTATAGGGAGTGGCTTTCAACGAGGGTCGAGACACAAAAAATGGTCCTAGACAAATCGCGGTGAAGTCAATGTAATCAGTGGAAATTAAATAACCTTACATTAGGGAATGGGTAGTTAACATATTTTAAATTTATAATTAAAGGCCACTCATTGGCCAAGGGCTTGTGCGTTAGGACTTGAGATGAGCTCCAAGGCTCAAATGGCAAGATCAAGTATCTTGTCTTCTCGAAGATAATCGATTCCACACTAGTGCATGTGGGGCCGAAGTCGTAGTGAGGTTACTGTGATAACCCAAGATGGGGGCTTCAGACCTAGAAGATCTTTCTTAGGATAACCAATGCAACCTTTTGTGACCTACACCTCCTATGACATTAGCTCTGATTGTATTGTACAGCTGGTTGTAATTTGATTTTGTGATTCTAGAAGCAATGTAACCCCTATGTTTTGTATTTTACTAGTATTATGTGGTTTTGTACCTTGCCTATGTCTAGAGGTAGTAGGTTAGTCTTGCTTACCCTGCTACTATCTCCCAACATGGGGTTGGTCCCATGGGTACCACATGGCCGTGGGTGGCATGCACCTTTTGCTAATCGCTGGGTTTCTCTTCAAGGCCCGGTGGATGGCGTGGATCTTCTAGTTTGAGGAGCTCGTGTGTTTCTATGGATTTGTAACCTCTTATATTCATTGTAATAATGGACACTATATATTGTATCTCTTTATTTGTAATCAAGGAGGATTCCTTGTGTTGTAATTGTAAGATTATGTATGATCTATTCATTTTTGGATTAAATTGTATATATCATTTTAAGTGGTGTTGTATCTGTGGAAATATGTTCATTACATTTCCATGTTTAATTTATTATGCAATGGGTTAATGCTTGGTTGTATGTTGTTATCATGAGTTAATTCCATATACTATGTTTTAGAATAATTTTGTAAGTTTTGAAATTCACGTGTAGACACATTGGGTGGCCTAGAGGATGTATGTGTTAGAGTAGTTTACTTCACTCACCATTGTTACTCTTTCTAAGAAAAAAATTAGTTGTGCTCCGCTATATTGCATCATCCTTTAGGCCAAGGGATCTTCGGTTTACAATAGTTTTATTTATAACATTTTGTTTTTTTCTTTTAAGTGGCTACATGGCTTGCATATGGGAGGCACATCCTCCATTTGGGAGTCATGACTCCCATATGAAGCCACCCTCTATAGCATGGGGAGACTACAATACTAAGGTCTGTGAATCCCCAATCTTGTTTTTTTTGCTTATTTTATTATATATCCTTTTTATATTTACAAATCTGTTCGTTAATAAATCACAATGTTTTAAAATTTTAATAAGTATTTTTTATTTGAAAATATGAAATATTGATATATTATATATGCATATATTATATTTAAATAATCTATAATATAAAATATATCACATTTTATAACTAAAATGGAATATATATACATAACAAACAACATAAATATTGTTTTCTCATAAACATATAAACAATTAAATTCAAATATAATAATTTGAACTTAAGTTAGTAAAATCAAAGGTATGGTTTATTATATCACATTTTAGCTTCAATAATAAAGTATTTCACACTAATTTTATGACATACATATTATAATAATAAAATTTACACAATGACTCCCCTTACATATATTTCAAGCTTGCAATACTATGAGGGTGATCCCACAAAACTGGTTTACAATTTCTGGGAGATTCTATTTTTGTTGAAATCAAATATTTTTAGAAAATATAATGATTTAAGCCTTGAAAAGTTCCATTTGAAGGATTCCAATTGAAGAGGGTTTGATCAAACTACCTTGGACCAAGCCCCCTTGGATAGAACCCCGCTAGTTTTAAACCATGCCTATAACAAAGTCTCCTTTAGACCTATTAAAATGTTGATAAAAAACCACTTTTGATTTACCTTTTGGGATCAAATGAATTCATTTAAAATTCTATTTTTGTATGTAGTCCTTATTATAAGCTTCCCAAAAGTATAATTTCAAATAAATTTAATTTTATTATTATATTTATTTTTTATTTCTTGTAAATGTAGGTTTTTCACCAAAAAATCAAGCTCTTTGTTTTGCACATGTGGAAAAATAGAGAAGATTATCAATTTTTTGAAAATATGAGTACACCAAATTTTGAATTCCTTTGATCCAACAAAACAAAATTAAATTCCCCAATACATACAAAAAAATTTGTGCTATATAGTTCTATGTCTAAATTGTAATTGGTTTGACTTCGAAACTTGATTAAGGAAAAAATATTCAATAAAACACTATGAAACTAATTGGAAGCACTAGATATCATAGTTACAAATCTAAATTCGAAAAAAAATAGAATTTTATCCTTCATGGAAAAAAAGTTGTGTTATACAGTGAGGGTCATTCCTTAAAAATGGTGTTTACTGAAAAA